>KK116878.1:111884-148263 GCA_000611955.2 Stegodyphus mimosarum | reverse complement strand
CTATTGATGATTTGGATTTGGATTTCATAGAGGAACCTTCTCCTATGGCTTGGGAATTAGAATTGAATTCCGCCAGACAATTTTCGACCGCCGAAAAAGAAGCATTAACATATGTTGCAGGTTATATTGCCTACCGTGTGCGAGACAAAGAACCGTCATTGGGAACAATATCTAAAAATAGTGCTGATGAACCAATATTTAATTCAGAATGGATTAAATTATTGTCCTTAGCAGGTTTGACTACACCTTCCCATTCATGGATGAATACAGTTTACGAGTTCGAAAAAATATTTTGTGCAGTTCATGGTACAACTTACTACAAAGGGAAGCATGTAAGTGGCTCTTTAATTAATAAACTGGAGAAACATTATCCTGAAGTTAACAGAGAAGCAATTCGTTTATTTTGCAGAGTGCGAACTTTTATTAGAATACGTTTCTTAAATAGAAATGTATATGTTTTTTTTAATTCATAAACTGGAGAAACATTATCCTGAAGTTAACAAAGAAGCAATTCGTTTATTTTGCAGAGTGCGAACTTTTATTAGAATACGTTTCTTAAATAGAAATGCATATGTTTTTTCCCAAAGAAAAGCAACTCAAAAGGCAAAAAAGTGGATTGCTTCGAATGTGGCAGCCAATAAATAATATTTCAACAGCTTGTAGTTGAATTGCGACTGTACAAGTAAGCATATATAATATGTTTTGATTTGAAATATTTTTAGATGACATTTTAGAAGTTAATAGCATAAAGCATAATTCAAATAAGAACTAAATAAAGTTATTTTCATTGTATCCTGTGTTATTATTAATTCGATTTTGTGCTAGCTTAGCATTCTAGATAAAATATAATAGTATAATATTAAAGTAATTGGCATAAGAAGACTTGTCTCCTTAATCTCCACTTTTGAAAAATTAAATAATGTTTTAGGTACTGTGAGTAAAGTTGTTTTGTCTAAATTAAGATAACAATCTTACATGTATTTATTTAAATGTAATATGATGAAAGCCTAAGTTACAAAATTATTTAAAAAAATATCTGTTATTATGTTGAATCGGAAGAAAAATATGCCAATGTAAAATTTACAATTAGGCTGAAACTCAAACTTAGATTAGCAGAAATTTTGCCATATATAACCATACATGTTTAAAGCTATGCCAATTTAAGGTTGTTTTTGGTTAATTTTAAATAGCTGTGATTATAGTTATCTTAGAAGCAGTAGTAGAGTTCTCTTAGTTAACATGCAGATAAATAAATGATTAGAAATAAACAGGCATGTAAAGAAGAAAAAAATCCTTGCAAATTAAAAAAAAGGAACTTTATGCTAAGAGTAGCGCATTTTGTCTGTTATTTTAAGATTGAGTAAGTACTATTAAATTTTTTAATGTTCAATGTAAAATGCATTCTGCAGTAACATTGTCTCTTCCAAATTATAACTATCTTTCACACACAGCTTATTTAAAACGCTAATTTCTATGTTGTGAATTGCATCTCCGCGCTCCGTGTCATCGTGGCTACGTCATCACTCCCCACTGCCTGTTTCAGGGGGAAAAGGTCTATGAGGTAGCCCTTCTCTTTTAAGTCCTGGTTATTGTAAAGCACGAAGTACGTGCCTTTCTGTTCAGAGTTCAAAATAATAAAGGGTTATTTTCACCCTTCTTCTGTGCTGGTATTATTACACGCCTGTGAGAGACGTCGCGAGGTTCATTTGTAGGATCTAGTTAGTTTATGTGGCGAAAGAGAAGCAGATCTTATAAGCTAGCCAAACTTCTTTCTCTGTCGGCGCGTTTTGTAAAATTTGCCTAATCATTCTATTCACCTCTCTGTTTTAAATGTTAGTCTTAATTTTGAACCGTTATGTCCCCCTTTCCTCATCAAATAGTAGAAATAAATCTCACAGCCAAGTTTTATTAGAAATGTTTTTAAAAGGATACATTTAAATCTCCATACTTACGATGACTGTGAAGCTAGACTGTCTTCTGGTGTGGTCTTTCTCCTTTAAAAAAAATGAGACTTACTAAACATACTAATGATAAATGAATAAGTATGAAGAAATGAATGCAATTAATGATCTAAGGAAACGTATATTATTCATAATGTAGTGGTCATGCTCAAATGAACAATGTCTGTAGTAGATTTAACACAGCATACATAATCGTATGCTGTATACATTGAGAGAGACACCCAAAAGTTCAGGTTGAGGAGAACAGAGCAAAGACAGGTCATCTGAGAACGGAACGTGATGCAATTGTAGAAAGACTAGGCTGCAACCGTCTAGCAGTGACCGAGTGGATAAATCCGTTGAACACAAGCAGCTCGACAGGGGTCCGGATCCCTGTAAACAGGCTGAATATATTGACTTTTTTATTTTTAGTTTTCCCAATGTATAATGTAAGTAGTAAACAGTTTATTCGGGGAAATCCTGTATAAAGGCTCTTTTCTCGTACCAGTAGAGTAGGGTTTTTCAAGCTTAATCTGCTTTGCGATGCACTTTATTATTATTGCAGATTTCCGCGAAGAGTATACTTACCGTTGCTTTGAAAGAACTCCTGTCCGACAAGTGGTCTTAACACCGACAACTAACTTACCACACTGTACTTGCAAATGATATTACATTTGTTGTCTTCGGAAGAAAGAGGGCAAGATAACATTAATGCAAGATAAGGTAACATTAATGCAGCGCTGGAACTTTTGCAAAGGTGGACACTTGAAATTTCACTGGAGAAATCCTAATTTGCTATATTTCACAAGCTATTCGAAGAAATTTAGTCCTTTTAGTAAATGGGAAAAATATAAAAGTATTTCCTCAAGTCAAGTTTCTCAGCCTCAAAATTGATAACAAACTTACCTGCATCGTCCATCTAAAAACATGAGAGTCATTTATATAAAAATCACATACATTAACATCTCCAAATCGCGTCATTTGATGCAAGACCAGCTAGGAATTTTAGCTAGCATATTTAACATATGCTTTCTAAAATAATCATATCAAAGACACTCAGTCATCTATTAAGCAATACTATGGCCAACAAGCACTGAACGAGAAGAAGAAACATATACATTCACCTCCTATAGAAAAATCAGGAAAATCAACATCAGACACAGCTCTTTACGCGTTGGCATTCCTTTATACTAACTGAAACAATGGAAGCTTAGGATAGTTGATATTTCAAACGCAACTCTTTATGCTTTAGTTGGTATTCCTCCCTTTTATTTAACTGGAAAAATGGAAGCTCAGAATACTTCGGAGCTTAGCTGATAGCAACTATCAGTTATCCTAAGCTTTCAAATGCACCTCTTTATGCCTTGGCAAGTATTGGAACGAAAGCTTAGGATGGCAGCTACTGTGTTTACTCGCGTAATAGTCGCAAATTTTTTGCCAGTTCATCATTGTGAAAGTCTAGGTGCGACGATTACGCGAGAAATCTACCACACAATATTGTACATTCTAATATTAAAGCATTACTATTATTAGAAAAATACATTATAATAAAATTAGTAACTTACCAAATGTTTCCAGATTATGTGATGTACATTAAACAGTCTTTTCGTCAGTTGAACCCAAAAAAGAGGCATTTTTCATTTTACGATAATATTTTTATAGACATAAAATTCACAAATAATCTTTGTGAAAATTGTGAAGAAAAATTCTAATAATGCAATACATAATTCATAATAATTCACTTTTACTGAAGTTATCAGTATCACTGCTGTAATGTGAATCGTTGTCTGAAGAATCTCCATCACTCCATAAAATGCCATCTTCGCTTCCGTCCAAAGCGTTGGAGATACCGCAAATCCATCATTTCGTAACATAAAAAACATAAACATAAAAAAGAACATAAAAAAGAAGTTCATTTTCTATCAATGAGAAAATTCCCCATGCTTTGGTCTTCTGAATGCACGCCTATTTACATTTGTTTCTTGTAACGATTGTTTAGATTTTCTCCAGTCCTTCGTTAATTTTTCACTTACACTCCATTCTGTTCAGCATATCGAATAAGCCTTAGTTTAAATCCCGCAGTATAACTATTATTCTTTCTAAACTTTCCCATATTCAAGTAAAATAAAAAACATCTAAAACACACTACCACGAAATTCAGCGCAAAACAAAATATCGGCAAAATTTCTTTGCCTGTAACTTTAGATATGTACAGTACAGTAAATTTAGAGCACGTAACTTTCTTTAAAGAAGAACGAGTTGAAAGCTTTAAAATGAGGGGTAGGAATAAGAAGTCCTACCCAGAGAGCTCTCCTATCCTCCCAAGGGAAGCAGGTAATTCCTTACCTCTCTATGGAGTGACCATTAAGAATGTCAATAGGAGTGACAGAAGTTATGAATACTAGTTGTAGGAAGAGCACAGCTGATAATTTTCTGTTTTCTAGAGGAAGGTCAAATATGCGACTACCACATTTTTGACAATTTAGTCTACTTCAAAACGGGGGGGGGGGGTAACTACTACGCGAGTAAACTTTGTGTATTACAACAGTGAGAAGAAACAGAATTCAGAGATGATCTGTTATGCAAGCTTATCCTACATACCATATAAAGCCCTTTATTCTGTAAATTATGAATATCCAGAATCACTTACGTTAATCATCCGGCTGCAAAGTGCAATTTCAAAAGAATAAATCAACAGCAAATTCCCTCATTCCAGTAGAATAATGGCTCAAAGTATGATAACGAAGCAGGTAGCTCAGTTAAACTCTGCGCGTGTATCCTCAAAGCAGCGTCTTTTAGGCAGAGCGGACAGCCATTAAGGGAGCTGTTATCTTTGCCATCTCCACTAACATATTCCAATTGAATATCCACTCACACCGCATGTCTGAAATCTAATGGTAGAGCAGATCCCAATCACCAATCATCTGTAGTAAAACAAATATACTACTTACCTTGGAATAACAAACAACTAAAAATTTACATCAACTTGATACGAGACACAAAGGTCATGAGGACAATGACTGGAATACAGATGTTCATAAAAGTAAACTGCAACAAGATATGAAGATGCAATGATTTTAAGTTAACATGTACAGTTTGTGTTAATTAACTCATTTTCTTATGATTCAGATCTAAACTATTATTTCTCCTTTCAGTTATCTCTCACCAAGATGCAAATAAGTTAAGCATGTTTAAGTCGGAAGTTTTGAAAGTTTTAGTCACACAGCTTTTGATAGCGACGCTCGCAGTTGTCTTTTTCTCTTGCTATGATCTGCTACATTAATTAGGCAGCACTAGCCATTTTGCTAGTCGAAGTTAAATAGTAGGATTGGAATTTGAAACGTTTAGTTAGGATATTTGTATTATAGTCTCCTCCTACAAATTTATTTAATTGTAAATTTGACTTTCTGTTTTCTAATATCCACAAGTGGCTAAGTTTTAATTTGTGAGCACATGTTGTGTGTTAACGCCAAGTACGCCAAGATCTAATGTTTGACTTTTGTTTAACTTGAAAAATCTGGCATCTAAAAAAAGTATGCAGCTAGCCACCACCTTTCGTTTTTGTGTGTGTGTGTTTCCGTTGTGTTATTCCAATGAAATTATTCTGTAAGAATAACATTCGTAATTATGCTGTAAGAATAACATTAACAGACGTAATATTAAAGATGATGCACTCCTCTACATTTGTAAACCTCATGAATTTTGTTTACGTGTGCGATTTGATTCAATGTTCGCAGACTGTGAAATTTGTTATGTACAAGCTTTTAATAAAAAATGCAAATTAAAACCTCCTTGACTCTGTCATACTTTCACAGACGGAGCGATAACTTGCTTGTCAATCTAAATAGAGTTTAAAGTATTTCAAGCTAATTTACACAGAAGTAGAACCATCTAAGATAATACCTTTTAATCGTTCTCCCTTTTCTTTTGTTCTTTTATTTTATTTGGTTTGGTTTTTTTTTGATTATTGCAAAGCACATTCAGGTTATCACCCTAAGGGCAGGGAGGACTTTCTGCGGTAAATTGACTCGTATTAGCATTATACATCGGGAAAACCATGAAAAAACTGACGGCAACCAGATCATTGTCCGGAATTCGAGACTAGGTCGAAGTCTCATTCACTTAGCAATTGGTAGACATCATGTGTGAGAGGAAGAGAATGTGTGATTAAATGGAAAAGATGGCAGTGCATTTAACCGATGTTGGAAATTTCATTTAGTTTCTTTCCTATTTCACTTTAAAGTGGATTCAAAAGGAATCTTTCGTGCGTACGCTCATGATAAAAAAGGAAGCAGCAAACGCTAAAAGAAAAGGTACGAATGTAAGAAAGGTATTAAAACATGCAATTTACATATGAGGTAGAGGTTTCATCGCCAAATGCAAATAGGCAACCAAAATTGCATAAAATGCAATGCTGCAGTCACGCCACACCGTCTTAAAAAAGGGCATGCCGGACCTGTGAGTCAATTCGCAAGCAGCTATAGTTCCCTGTAATCCCAGATAGCCAAAGCACAAAGCATGAGCCGAAGATACAACTGGCACGATGAAATGCTGTCGATGAAAGGGCTGTCGGGATGTTGCAGGATGATGCAAAACAATCCGCTGTTGCGTGAGAGTTGGATGTGCAGCGTACAATCATGAGTAGGCTGTGGAATCGTTACCAAAGGGATCAAAATTCCTGTAGAAGGCGTCGGTCTAGACGCGGAGGATTACTCCAACGGCAGACTATCGCTTCCTGTTGCTATGTGCAAGGCATTGTAGATCACTATCAGCACGGCAACTGCTGTCGCATCTCTCTGCTGCCGTAGGACGGTCCATATCGAGCCAAACTGTGTCGCGTCGGCTGCATGAAGGTGGACTGTACGTCCAACGTCCGTTTGTGTTCATTTTAACCATCGCATGTGAGAGCGCGGTTGAATTGGCCCCGTGAACATCGCAGTTGGACAGACCAGTAGGCTCACATACACTTTACGGATGAGTCTCGATTAACATCCAGAAAGATTCTCAAAGGGCAACGATATGACGAAAGGCAGACAAGCAATCGAGCTCCAAACATTGTCGAAAGAGACCATTACAGAGGAAGAGGCTTACTTGTATGAGCTGGGATAGCAAAGAACGGCTGCACCGACCTCTACGTGATTCCTCGTGGGTTCATCATAGTTATTCGATATACGACGAAATTCTGCACCGTGTTGTGCGTCCTTTTATCAGCACAATGAGTGCCAACGCAATATTCATGGAATATAACGCCCGCCCGCATACAGCTCGAGTGGTGCGGAGTTATCTGGAGAGTGAAATCATTCCACATCTGCCATGGCTTGTTAGATAAACGGACCTGAATTTGAGCATATGTGGGACATTTTGGGATGACGGGTAGCAGGTACTCTGAGTCGACAGGCACCGACATGCATTAATACAGGAATAGACGCTACTGTCATAACAAGTGATCGACGAGACTATTGCCAGCTTTCCTCGCCGTTGTCAAGTGTGCATTTCAGCCAGAGGGTATCATGCCCGTTATTAGAGTGATGTTTCCATTACACATTCTTCCGACCCATTTGGTCTTTCGCGATGATATCGTCATAACACATCTGGATTTTTATGCCTTATTGTTTGCTGTGTGGTCTAGTAATGCCACACCAACCTCTTTCAAGCATATCCATTTAATAGTTTTTGTTTTATTCCGTGTTTTGCTTTTGTTGCTTATTTTTTTAGCAGGAGTGTATATATGTATGTATGTATCTCACATAACTCAAAAACGATTAGCTGTAGAGCGTTAAAATTTTGTATATTTGTTAAGCGGGATAAGGAAGTGGTTATATACCCACTTCCTTACCCCGCTTAAAATTCCTTACCTGGCTTTCCTTTTCGCAGTCATTGATCGTAGTCATGGCGAAAATATTCCCATTCAGGCAATGTCAAATTTAAAAAAAAATTAATTTTCAACAAATTGCGAAATCTAATTTTACTACACTAGCCAGTTATAGCACTTCTTTCCTCTATTCACCAGGAACGTGGCGGATTATACCTACAGTGAAATTCGTACATTTGTAAGGGAAGAGAGAATTAGCTTAAATTATGCAATTAACTTACAGTTAATAGTCAACACACATGCCAATAAATTATTTTTGGGGTAGATTGATCTGTAATATTCTGGGAAGAGAAATTAGTTTCCTTCTCTTATCAGCAAAACATCAATCTCCTATGCAAACCTGAGCGATTTATATTTGCTCTTAAGAAAACATGCGCTGTGTTGAATTCCAATGAAGATGCATTTAAGCATAGCATAGATGTTTCTGGATGATTTAATTTCGCTTTTATAATACATATCTTAAGTAATACGCTTTCACAAACGCATATTTTAACAATTTCCCGTAATGTATTTTATTTCACGTTTTCAATCACTTTGCGAGATCTATTTGTTTATATTCTGATGTGACAGCTGAAGTGCGTGTAGAAACCACACAGGAGAAGGGTAAAAAGAAACCTTTATTAACTCTTTAAAATTCACAATGCGTCGTCTTGACGCTAACACACTACGACTCACTCGGGCGGTAACTCAAATAACAGGAACTAAATTAAATATTTGAAAATATTATTAACAAGTAGTAGAATTACTCTACAGGGCTCAGATAATCTTTCCTAAAACCACGTCGAATATCTAGTTGGAGCAAAGTAATAGTTGTTACGCCTCGTTAACCTGCAATAAATGCAAAACAGAAGCTCACGCTACAAAAATACAGCGCTTACCCAACTTCTCTAACTTTTCCTTTTAGAACTCAGTATTTAAACCTTTTCTCCTCAAAGTAGAATTTGCATCACTTCACGCACGCTACCAAATTTAAATATTCTGGCATTGACAATTAGGGGAATGAAGGCTGATAGGAAAGAAAATATAACTTTAACTGGTTAAAAAATAAATATAAATCCTTACAACTTAATGTGCTAATTTTCTTAATAAAACACTGTAAAGTATCTTACGTTAATTGAGCAGTTATTATGACTTTGGTCTCTACTATAACTTCTCCTTTTCGCATTCCTCACCAGAATGCAAATTTAGTTGTTTGTCCTTACAACTTAATGCGCTAATTTTCTTAATAAAACACTGTAAAGTATCTTACGTTAATTGAGCAGTTATTATGACTTTGGTCTCTACTATAACTTTTCCTTTTCGCATTCCTCACCAGAATGCAAATTTAGTTGTTTGTGTATTTCAGCTGAGGTTTTTGAGCCTTGAAAGAGAGACAGCTTCTATCATTTATGCGGTTAGATTCTGCCAGCTCTAGTTAAACGCGATTATTCGGCTTTACGTTTCTCTCGCCGCAGATATTGTAACCTGATGCGCCCGTAAATTTACTTAGTATTTAACTGTGTAGTCTTCGCTATTGATCAAAGTTTAATTTTAATTGATTTTCTTATTTATTTGCGTTGCCAAGAGCTATTGTTATTGTAGCACAAAGTGAAGCCTTTATGCTCAAACTTGTGTTTACATAAAAAGGTGGTTTTATAACCTTTATAAGACTCTGTCTTTTTGTCTCAGGCATAGCGATAATTTGCTCTATAAATCTGTTAGAGTTATATCACTATAACAGCAGTACTAGATCAAGTATGGCCCTATAACATTTTTCCTAGTATGATGATGATGATAATAAAATATTTTTCCTAGTATTATGATGCTTTGGAAAGACTTGAAACTATTCACTTAAGGCTTTTCATTCTAAATATAAACGAGATTTTATTACCAATATTTCATCTTTTATTTTTACTTGCGAAGAGGCACATTATTTTATTGTTGTTTCATTAATTTTGTGGAAATATACTTACTTCCTTTTTTTA
This sequence comes from Stegodyphus mimosarum, assembly GCA_000611955.2. NCBI lineage: Eukaryota > Metazoa > Arthropoda > Arachnida > Araneae > Eresidae > Stegodyphus > Stegodyphus mimosarum. Next base: position 138,487 of record KK116878.1, on the reverse strand, counting down.
CGGCTATGTTCCTCATCTGCTTCATCTTGTCGTCTTTAAAAAAAGGAATAGATTTTATGTAGTTCATGTTAAATAGAAATCATGTTAAATATAATGATAAACTAAATAAGAAACTAAAATCCAGAAAAATATCAAGAAATTATTCGACAGTATGCATTTTGTCAAAGAAAAAATTTGATTTTTTAAAATTGTTATATTTTGTTTTCTTGTTTTAATACCTCAGGAAACATTTTTAAATCGTAGCTTAGATTTATTCCAGAATTCTGAAATTTATCCATAGCAATATTTTCTCATTTTATGTGTTTAAACGAAATTATTATTTTCATACTTATTATTTAACTTCCTTTTTAAATACCGCATTTAATTTATTTTTTCAGCATGCCTTTCGAAAATAAAAAATTAAATACAAATATTTAACTTAACAAAATGATAATAAAAAATTTTAAAAAAATCAAAATTATTAATTAAAAAACAAGTAAATTCAATTTTAATGACAAAAACAGCAAACTGTTGTGGGAATATGATATATATGTATATATCTATATTTAGAGTAAACATAAATGAAAACCGTTGTACATACCTGTATGCCATGTCTCAGACATGAAGTCGCATCCAGATATTCTAAATATTAACTAAAACAGGCGTACGCGGACTTACAGATTGAAAAATTAAAGTACTTAAGACTTTTCTGATCGATTTCAATAAAAAAAAAGTATTGCGACAATTAGAGTTTGGAACTTTATGCTTATTAGAAAACTCTTCACGTTATATTGAATCTCACACTGTTAATAATTTAACATAAATGTTATTAAGGGCCTTTTTCTATTACAATTTAAAAGAGCAATTCAAATTTTCGTTAGTGTCTTAACTTTTATTTCGATTCAAAATTTCACTCTCATACCTTATTGTTATTTTATATTTGCATTTCCTTAAATTTTATTTAAATTGTTCTGAATCAGTTCTTGCTCCAATTTCCTCTTATGAATTTATGCTTTATTTTGGCATGTGCCTTCCCCTTTTTTTAATTTATTTGGAGGCGGGGAAAAGATATTGCCGTTTCTTGGAAAATTTAAAAGAGAGCGACCCCCCCCCCAAAAAAAAACTGAAAGGTTTCAGATTTGAAATTGTGTCCAAAGAGGCGTTTTTTTTTTACCATTTTGTGTGTTACCTGTATCTATTAAATGTCATGTTCTTTGCACTTAAACCATAAAATTCAGTTCAAGAGCAATATCGCAAAATAATTTTTAAATGAGCATACCTTTAGAATTTCCGGTGCACAGTCTTACGCGCTGTAAATAAAAATGTTTTTTCTGTACAACCATTGTACAAATTTGCCATTGCTGGCTTTAAAATCCTCGAGCTTGTTAATAAAAAAATTCGTTAAAATTTAACAAAATATGAAACTGATAGTAAAACAAATTCCAAATTTCAAATTTGGGCTCCCAGATGTCCATATTCGGGTGGAAACGTTCAATATTTAAAATTTGATGGCTCTAGGTACCGTTGTTTGATCCCAACGCGAGAAACATATATATACATTTATGCAGATTCTTCATTATTTAATTTCTTCAAATATAATACAGGGCGACAATATTTGGTGGCAACAATTTGAAAAGTGAAACGAACATTCAGAGTGCTTCGACGCAAAGTCGCAAAACGAAAACAATAGTCCCTCAGGGACAAAGCTCCTTTGGTCTAAAAATGTTGCCCTGGGAATTTTCTGTCAACAAAATTTATGTAGCATTAGTTAAAATTATTTAAGAATATTACTTTAATGCTATTTATATAAAGTTCAAAAAATTTATTTAAAAACTAACTAGAGCTTCTATAACACTTTTGTTTTGGAAATTTGTTTCACTTTTTATGCAGAATTAATGTCATAACTTACTTCCGGAAATTCCGCTGCTGTAAAGTTTTGAATGCAGACTTAATATTTTAGTAACGATTTCTTAACTATTTTGTATCTAATTGTGATGTTTTTTTCTTTTGCTTATTTACAAAAATGACATTATTTTGCGAAACATACTTACTTTTTCTTTAATCTCAGTGTGATCTTTGGTTTGAGATTGTCCCTAAAAATTCAAAATTTGGGTTAAGTGCAAGAATGAAATAATATAATAAGTTAAAACGATTGGCAATCAAAACACTGAACAAGTATATATTTCATCTAACAGAGATAGTGAATTTAACTCTCATTTTCCTTTCATGTTTTAATGCCTCTGGAAATACTTTTAAATCACAGCTTACATTCGTCCCGAAATTCAGAAAATTTTTTCCCAGCAACATTCCTTAAAAGAAACTCAATGTGCTACAATTATATTCATATGAAAATTTGCGCAAATTAAAAATTCTTTAAATTCAATTTTAACAGCTTCGTCTCTTGTTTCTGCATTCCTTTTTTGAACTTAGAATGGTGTAAGCAGATCAAAATCAAAACATTAAAAAAGGCTTATTAATATTTGAATAAAAATTAAAGAAATCCGGATGAAATGGCTTTTTAAATATTTATTTTAACGAAGGCGTCAGTAGACTAGCGGGAATAGACTCTATCCCTCAGAATCTTAGCAATAGAGCTTTGCAATGAATTTTTACCTAACAATGAAAAACATCCAAAGGAACATCATTTACTCGTTTCTGAGTATGTGCACAGTTGAAGTGTAGTTGGATTTCGCGCACGAATTGGATGAGCTGTGGTTGTGTGGGTTTATTGAAAAGGGCGCAGCAAAAGCCTAGATAGTTTTCACTTGCTTTTACGGGCGCCATAGGTAGCTATTAACTAATAGGCTGCAAGAAATTTAGATTTTTCCCTGCTTCTTTACAGGTGATGTAACTTTATAACATTTATTGCCAATTTTTAATTCGTGTTCGTGTAAAATTCTTGTGATCTACCAAAGAATTCGAAGTGAACTAACGACATAGTAATTCTAAGCTTAAATCTCGAAGAACTCAGACAAACCAACAAGTCCCTATAAACCATTATTGAGAGCTATGAAACCACTATAGGTCAACTCATTTAATAACTCTAAACATCATAATGATATTATCACAACCGCCTGTTCACCGGATCATTTGGTACCTTATATTTTCGAAAGAAACAAGAAATATCACCAAAAGCAGATTCGTGATATATTTCTGTTTATTTTAAAATTAAAATAGATCTTATATTTCCGTTTTTCGAATTAACCAAAATAATGAAAATCTTGGTATTTCCGTTTGTTGGGTTTGATCCTAATGATCACACATTTTTTCAGCCGTTTGAAAACAAAAGAGAAAGAAAACCTACCTTTCATCTTCTACATCATGTCTTACATGTGTCCGGCCATTTTGGAAAAAAAAGGGGGGAGGAAAGCTACCTTTCAACCTTTGTATCATGTCTCGTTATTGTGGGCTTACTTACCTTCCATTTCTTGAATAATTTTACTAAGTGTTTTCAATTTATGTTAATTTAATATTAATTCCTTCCTTTCATTTAATATTTATGGTATTCATTATTTACTTTATTATTATTAACTTAACGTATTAATATTTTTATCCCTTATATTTTATTTAGTTATTCATTGCTTTAACTATAATATTAGTTATTTATTTTCCCACTTCTGACGGGATTCTGTAGAGTTCTAGTGCTTCTTGTTTTAGAGGTTGAATCTTGGCTATAGCATTAGAGCACATTTATAGCTTTTCACATAAGAGTGATGAAGAAAAGATAATTAATAAAACAAGCAAATGAAAATATTTGTCAAATTTTAAAGAGATACGATAGATTTATAAAAATAATAAAATATGATGTTAAATATACTTACAGTGGGGATATCTTCCGAAGGTATATCTTGGACACACTGAAAAGACAATTTTATGCATTATTATTATTAGGCTATTATTTTTCGCGATTAGTCCCGCAGAAATTCGGACACATATAAAAGGGCTATATTTATGAATTATTGCACCATGCCCAAAACGTGAATCTGCACATTTTACTATTTACAATCATTTCTATTTTTTATACTATTTATCGCTATTTTATGCTAAAAGAAATAAATGAATATTAAATTAAATGAACAGAGGCAAATTATTTTGCAGAAATCGTTAACTCTAGTGTTCTTAAGCCAAGGTGTATCTGAAGCATTTAAATGCTTTTTCTTCCAAGTATTATTACTGCAGATTCTTGATTTGGAAGTGGTGCCGAGGAAGTGCAAGTCAATTTATTGCGCTTATTTTTAGTTACGTTAGTTGCCTGTTTTTAGTTCTTATCTGATACGCTCCCCCTCCGTTCTCTCCCCCATTCTTTGAAAGTTTAGTGTTAATTTTTGAACCCGAAAATACTTAGTTTCACTTTTTTTCCGAATGAACTTTGCATCTTTTTTTTTTTCCGTGGATAAAATTACTATTCTGATTATTATGCCTTAATGAATATTCTTTATGCATACTTTAATGCTCGTTTACAGTTTGATAAAAGCTTTTGTCTAAAATCAGAACACTTTAAAATAATTTTACGTGAATATATTTTAAATTTTGAAGTTTTATATTTGAATATTTTTGCAAATTTGTTTCGTGTTTTTCCAGCATCCTAATTTAATCTTGAAGACACTGTGAGATACAAATGAATGCAAAGTCTGCCTGAAAATGAATGCCAACGTCCGAACGGTCAGATAGTTAATCAGTGGTCGGACCCGGGTCGCATATAAGCATTCTGTACCGCGCCACGCACATAGGGAAAAATCCTTCCTTGTGATTGGATATGGCTTCCAATCAATCAATCAGTCAAGTATTGCCGGGATGTCATGCGAAGCACGACATGTCCGGCTTCCGAAGACATCATTTCCTCCACGCTTAAGAACGCCTTGACTTTGCTTGGGTTCAAAGGTACACCTCTATATCGCTTGTTTACATTTTGAGAACAGTACCGAAAATATTATTATGTGCGTTGTATTTTTATTGCTATGAGGTTACTCTTACAACACTGTAGTGTGGTGAATTTAATATAAAAAATGTAGTTTTTTTCCTTAGAGAGAAAAAGTATTATTTCTTCTTGTGCTAACTCCGTAAATGTGGGTTAACACTAAGCGCAGACATTTTTAATAAACGTAATCTTAATTTAAAAGCCAGTATATTAAAAGTGTTGGGATTATTAATTCATTATTTCGTATTCATTACATATCCATTCTCTACTAAAAGCATGAGACAAGTCATTTTTCGGAAATAGCAAAAACGACGTTGGGAGCTAACATAGTACACAGGAAATTCACAATATTTATAACCAGTTTGAAAAAGTAAAATTTATTTTTGAAGTTAGACTAATAAAGATTTGGAACAGAGGAATACAGATACGTATTTTGAATTGAATAATATTACTTTATGAATACTGACCAGTTTTTAATGTGTAATATCTTTTGTACTTTTGCATAAAAATAGTGTTTGTCAGAGAAGGAAGTTTCTTTTCTTACAAACGTGCATTAAATTCAGCGACAATACTGAATGCACTTTCTCTTTCATTTAAGGCAACAGAATATTAGAAATGACATGGACATTAAACATAGAAATAACATTTGGAAAGGGAATATTTTCTGCAATGTAAAAGGAACAGAATGCAACAGAAGTGCAATAACATAATATACTTACTAGCATACAATGCCACCTTAGTTGGTTCAAGATCGTCGTGTTTTGGTTTTTGCACTATATTCAGGAACTCAGATATTTATATAATCTAAGCGCTGCAGCTAAATTTGTTCGTTTCAGAGAAAACAAGCGATAATTTTCACGCACGTGTCACTCACGAGCGTCATTCATCGAAAACAAAAACATAAGAATCCCGTCTAAACGTCATTACGCCAAGAGAAATGATGTCATCAGAAAGTATGTCCAATCGCAAGTACGGATTTTTCTCTATGCTCGTGGCGCGGTACAATATGGTTGTATGCACCCGGGTCGGAATGAACGGGTTGGGCTGTATGAGATTATTTGTTGTTTTGCTTGTTTGTAACTTGACTGCGAGTCAGTTTTCTTTAAGAAGTCCTTCACAAAAGACCCATGCTTTGAGAAATTAGACCTTCTGTATTTTGCCGGAACCTAAGCCACAAAACGCAAAATTATTAGAACTGATATGTTTTAACTATTATTACTAAATTTTTTGTATATGTTTCTAATTTTAAATAAGAAAACTCCTTTTAAATAGGAAGCTTTCTTCCAATGCATTACAGAATAAGGCCCAAGGACTGAAGCAACATAATTGCTTGGAGGTCCTTCTTAGCTTTTGCACATGGAAAGCTTTCCATGCAATTAAAATCATTCCTGTTAGATTTTCTCCAAAATATTGCTTGATCGCTGGATGTCATTGAAATCCATTTTTATGTGCACTTCAGGAGTTCTAAACAAAATTTCGCAAATAATGTTTAGAATGGCTTAACATTCCTCACTGCTTAGTGGAAAACGTTAGACATATTAGGTCTTTGCAAGTAAGTTATTGGCTTCAGTACACTGCAATTAACTCAGAACTAAATTTGAATGGAGATTATTAAAAAGGCAGTTATTTAATAAGCCATACTTGCGGTTGTTTCTCTAAATGTCGTCTTGCAGTGGGTTTACTTGGCTCCAATAATGAGAAATCAAACACCTAGAATATGCCATTTACTTTTCTTTTTAAATAAAAATTATTAATGTTGTTGTTGTAACTTCTCTTATTTCTCTGGCAATAACATCAGAGTAAATTTTCAAAATTTATCGCGGTGAGGAGCGCAGGATTACGCCTATCGTTTGCATGAGCCTTGGGCACCTTACAGGTGGGAGTATGACTTTGCTCAGTTCCGTCCCAAATTTGCTGTAAAATTCCCCGACGACATGGCTGGATGTGTCACATGTCTTTTCTCTTATCCCCAAGCGCACTTGAGAAAGCTTTCGACTCTCGGACCACTGTGAATTTTGAGTTCTCCTATCCCGCAAAAGCACTGTATACCTACAAACATCAAAGACTTCTTCGTGATTCGAACCCAGGCACAAGATAGTCATCCAGCAATGCTAACCACTGTACCAATCAGAGCGGCTGAGCTTTTGTTGCTTTAGGAATGGTATTTAATTGAATTTAAACACACAACAGATTAGTAAATTCAATTAAGTGTTGCCGAAACACAGATTATACAGCTAAAATTCTTATCTTTTTCAGCAAAACGATAGGAGTGAGAATCTAAATACGCTTTTAGTACACTATGCTATGAAATGCTGGCATCTTAAGCCCGTGGTTTAATTAAATATTTCAAAATACCGCATCCTTCACCAGAATGCAAAATCTTAATTGAGTATTTAGTTTTTCCTTTACATTGCATTACTTTTAAATCAGTGGAATCTCGATTATCCGTCATATTTATTCGCCATTTTCTTCAATTCATCAACCATTGAGACAGTCCAGTGGATAGAATCAATCCACAAAAACCCATTGAGAGGGAGAAAACGATATTTTAAAATTGGCTGTATTATGCGAATGATCGTATTCTCCTTAAAAATTGCTGTATAAGTTCAATAATCATGGGATAGCATGTTCTTTATAAATGATTTTCCAGGAAGCTTCTAAAACTTCATATATCACTACGTAAAATTTTAACAGAAAATTTTCTACGTGTTTATCTGTCTGCTGTTATTACTTTCACACGTTAAAAGAGCCTGATTATAAGGAAATATTCTGTTACGTAGGACTGACTACGTACGTTTTACATATATCTTGAAGTTTTTGCATTTTATACAGCAATTTGTTGTAGCTAGACGCTGCTGGATTTATTTCGAATATTACACTCTCATTCTTCATAACAATAAGCCAACTAATGATCTATATTGTGAACTTGGGATGTTTTTAATTCGTTCTTTTGTCGAATAAGTAACCATTTGATTAAAAATAAATGGTTACATACTATGGAATTTTAAAAGAACTTTTCTTTAGAATTTATGATGCTTAAACATAGTATGGCTAAGATTAAGCTAATTCTCTTATTAGTTTTTGTTACTCGAAGTAAAATTGTACTGAAAGTTACTTCAAACTTTTGTGCTCATGTAATATTCAAAATACGTAGCTAGGCACTGACTACTGGACTGAATCCTCTTATCATCTCAGAAAACTGTTTCGTATTAATTTTTTTCGGGTGCGAAGGAAAGTGAGAAAAATAAAACTTCCTCCAATTTTTTTAACATCTTGGGTATTCTCAAAAGGATCCCTTTCAAAGTAAATTTTTATTGCTGAAAGTAATGAACAAAGAAGAGCTGTATTTTAAGATAGAAAAAAGAAATACTTTTCGTTATTTCATTTAATTTGCTTAAAAGTATAAGATTTTTCACTTTGAAACGAAGTCATTCATGCATAATGCAGTATTCAAAATTCAGTTCACAAAATTATAGATTTTCTTGAATGTATATTTAGTTTAACAAATTCCTTTCCTGAAATGAAGGAATTATAAGATAAGTTATAACATGTCTGCTAATTATTATTTAGCAGACATGCTGTATCTCATAATTTTCAATACTCAAGCCAATAAACTAACATTCAGAACATTAACTAATAATTAAGTCATTAAATAATATTAAAAGCATTAGTAATTTTCGGCATTCAAGCTATTAAAAAGAAATTCACGTGATTTCTTTTTAATGGCGTGTATAGTGGAAATATCCTTCTTTAAAATTCTTTTCTATTTATTCTTGGGTTTTTATTTTATTTCTTGGGCTATTCTCCTTTTATTTAAAAATACAATATTATTAATGCTTATTTCACATGCAGAATATACTTTCCCAATGCGTACGTTATCCCCCATTGGTGAATGTTAATCGCCGCTGGGTCTCAGGGTTGTTAATGGCTCTAGGGAGCATTGAGAAGCAAATGGGAAATGAAAACACACTTTAAATTTTACTGCCTGAATACTTTTTAAAGTACACATTTAAATATTTACTAGGGACTTTACAAACATTAAAGTCATGCATCATTATAAAAATCATACCAAATCACGTCATTCGATACTTTATAAGGTATTTCTCCCGTCTTCGTCACGCTCGACGCGTATTCAAGAGGTCCGAGTCCTGACGAATAGCATGTGCTTCCCTGTGCGTTCTGTAACAGACTCTGCATGTTTTAAAAGGCTAATTAATATAAATGCTTTGAGACGCTTTTATCCTCAACATTCTGCTTCCGAGAGCGAGAAAGTATAGAAAACTATGCCTTAGAACAGCAATGTTTTCTAAAACCCTGCTTACTAGTTGTTGCGACTAGCATATGCAAGTAACCCATGTCTAGCTGTAAAGGAAAAATACTCGTTTTATGTTCCAGTATTGATAAAAATTACCACATATTTCCGAGTATAAGCCGGGAATTTTTAGAAAATGTTTTCCTACTGAAGTTTTGGGATCGTTTTATATTGCAAGTTCTAAATGATTTGCATATAATTCGATCACAGAACTGATATCATTTGTTAAATAATAGAAAAATATTGTTTTATTTTGTTTTAATATGCATTAATCAAATTTATTAATATTGGTTCTGATTCGAAATTTTCAAGCACTTGTTTGAAGTCTTCGCCTGAGGGAAGTCCGGATGAAAGTCATTGTTCTCCATTTCACCGTTAACATCGTTATCATCCGCTTTATAGAGAATATCATCTTCAGCTACGTCCATAGCACTTCGCATGAAAAGTAATATCTTACTTTTAGTTTAACAGAATGCGCAATTCTTTTCTGTTCGAACATATTTTACTTGGGAGTAGAAATAGAGAATAGTATTTTACTCGGAAAAAGACAGCACAACTGGTGTGTGTGGGGGGGGGGGAATCTTGCCTGTGTTTGAGAGTACAAACCTCATTAATGAACAAATTAAAATAGCCAAATGTAGGGCATTGGAACGTTGGAAGAACTAAGAAAGAGAAACTCTTAATAACAAACATGCCTTTTCATTTTACAGAACACTTGTACCTATTTTCGAATGAAAGCTGAAGATGAATGAACACTTACCTTCAGATATCTAGTAGGCCTAACTAAATTAGATGACCAGTTACGTGGCCTTTTGGTGATACATGCATATAGCTGGATTTATGAGGTGATTTTAAATTCGGCTTATACACGGATATTCAATTTTGGCTGAATATTTACAGCGAAATCTTATCTCTCGACTTATTTACTGATTGAGTTATGTTTGGATATACACGGTATTTCATATAAAGAAATACAAAAGAGCTCTAATTATAAAAAATAACATCTACAATAGTGAACATAAGTTTCGATTTCCAATAATGGATTTAAATCCAAACCTTACAGCAAAAATAGTATATATTACAGTAAAAATATAGTATAGTAGTAAAAATATTATTTATTTTCCCTCTGTGAAATTGTAGATATTAAATTAAATGCCTCGAAAGGGTATTTTTTTTACTAATTTACAGAAGTATTAGTAATTCAAGAGCAGCATGTTTTAAAATTAAGTCTTCGAACAGAACTTCTTATTATGTATATGCCATTTCTAATTCATAAAGACAACAAGGAAAAGGAATTATGTATTTTAGAAAAGACTTACCACCTTCAGCCAATTTTTTGCTATACCAGTAACAGACTCAATGCTTAACGGCATTTACTATTTTAGAGTTATCGCACCCAAAATAATTTTTTTAAAAATTTTGTTTTCCCATCAAATGCATATTAGAAATGTAAACCGTTCTTATACTTCAGATAGAAAGTAATATTAGTGAGGAAAAACTATTTTTAAATAAGGAACGTTTTCGACAGCAGAAAGGTGTCTTTTATTCTAAAGTGCTTTTAAGAAAGCTTTAAATTCGCTTTTTGGATTATGTAATTTTATTCACCATTGGACAACTTTGGACGTAACACTAATGCATAAAATTCGACAATATTTTCTGAAACAAATCTAAACTATTATAGCCTTCTTTTATTAAAGCTATGAGTTTGGTGAGTAAAAAATACATGTTTTGACGCATCTCTAGCAAGAATAGCGCACCAGCTGCCGAGCAGTTAAACTTGCTCATCAATAGTAGTAGTTCGACACCAGGTTTGAATCTTGCCCAACGATGTTTTCGTGATTTTCTTCATGTGTAACGTGAATATACCCCAGTTTTTCTTAGAAAGACCTCCATGAAGACATTCCTCTTATTAGGTGTATATCCTTTGTGTGTTTTGTCTTAATCAGTTAACTTAACTTAGGGCCAGTATCTCCTTTATCTCAGTTCACTGCATAAAAGGCATGCGCATATTTAATTTTGGGGGACATTCAAAATTTTAATTTGATATTAACAAAATCGTGCTACCATCAGTGTTGAACTGTTTTCATAAAGTCTTAAATTTTCTATCTTGAGTAACTTGCAATTAAAAGTGCATGTTATCACTATTTAAAGAAACACAATCGGCACCCACATTTTCAAACACCTCGTATTAAAAGGAGAAAAAAAAGAATATATTTGAAAAGAAAAATACTTGCTTGAACAGGTAGCTCATCTTCTGTAAAAGGTGGTTTTATATATAATCTTCGATTGCAATATCGGTTGTACCTAAAAAGTAAATAAAATACAAAATGTTTCGAGAAGTTTCGTTGAAATCCGTCTAAATATTCAGTTACGGAAATAAAATTAAAAATTCTATAAGCAAAAAAAAAAATGTTCAAGCTGTTAAATAAATTATGAGTACCTCCAGCAAACAGTAAATATAAATTAATGATATGAACAAACAACAACAACAAAAAATTCCGGGACTCGTTCCGGACTATCATCTTCTCTAAACAAGGACTTGTTAAAGAAGCTATCACTGAAAATCCCAGTTCAGAAAATATCAGACGGGATATATATTTCAAGTAGTACAGTATATGATTATTTGAAGCAGGTTGGATATGTCAGCTGGTACGATGTATGTGTGCCCCATACTTCGAGCAGAATCGAGTTTTGGATATTATTTTTTGCTGATAAAAATGTGAAGTTCCTGCTTTGATACAGCTAAATTAAAAATTAAAAATTCTATAAGCAAAAAAATGTTCAAGCTGTTAAATAAATTATGAGTACCTCCAGCTAACAGTAAATATAAATTAATGATATGAACAAACAACAACAACCAAAAATTTGCATGCTTGTGAAAAGACGGTTCCAACGTTTGCCACACTTCTGTTAACGTAATAATAAAATGCCACTTTAGAAATTTTCTTATATCACAAATAAGGACAATGAATACCACAGATAAAAGAACAGTTCATTTGGTCTTTACTTTTTTTTGGTATTATGCAGAATATTTTCCCTATTTTCTGTAAGTAATCAAAACTTTTAATTCCCTGATTAGCTTACTCAAGTGCAGAATGATTAATGACAAATACAGTTAACGACCGCATGATCGTAAGAAACGGCTGGAATGCGGGGATTTGTAACAGCACCATTATGGTTGTAGGAAATGACATATATATGCTGCCCTTTCTGCCATTTATTCAATCAACGCTCTCACTTCCATTCCCAGGAGCAAAGAACGCGAAATGGCTTCGTGTTAAAGTGTAGTTTTCGGTTATTAGAGTCCTTTTCCTATTTACACAAGGCTTCGACCACCTTGGTATCATTGCGTAGCCTCTCTTACCGTTGACAGACTCAAGGCAGCCGTCCTGAAATGACAAGCTAGATAACACCCTTATCGCTCTTACAAATTATTGCATACATATGTTAACATGGGGGAAACAGCGGGAGCTGACTAAGAGGGTGAACGATTCAGCGAGATTTCGTTATTACCACTGCGTTCCCCTCCACAAGGGTTTTCCAAAACGTTCTGCTCTTTCAAGTGCTACAGTTTGACCTTTTCACCTTACGAAAAACATTTTGCGTTGTCGGAACTGCCGAAAGTAAAATCTCTTTCTTTATTTTAATCGTCTGAGTAAGTAAGAGGGCCGAACAAGGTCTGTACGAATAGACAGCAGATGCATATCTTGGATTCATGCCCTGGATTATCGTATCAATAATACACAGGAATTAGTGATTCAGCATCAATTAAATATCAATAACAAACTGCATCAATAATAGACCAGTAATAGACTGTCAGTAGTGTATTGAAAAGAGAAGATTACCTCAGCCTGTGTCCAGTCTGTTGCTGCTTTCTAATAATTAAAACGCTTATACTTTTCACTAGTCAATACCAGTATCTTTGAATCAACCTATCACACAGCTATGCCTTAAGAAATTATTAACGCAGTATTTTTACGCATTTGTTTGGGGGGAGGGGTGTCCAAATTCCAATGGTTAATTTGTATATGAATTCTATTCTCCTTTGCTTTCATGCGGAAGTCTTCATGAAACTTTTGCATCTGAGAAATTTTCACATTTATTAGAATGGTTTTTCCTGTTAATAAAATAAACGATTTCGAACGGATTTTTCTCTTTTCTTACTCTGTACCTTCATTGTGCAATTTGAAGCACTCGCGTCTAGCAATCGGGTAGTCCCAAGTTTGAATCCCGGCGGCGGCATAGCTCATTTTTCCTGTTTCAAAAAAAGAAAGAAGAATATCCGAAAGACTCTACAAATGGCGCCCAAACTGAATTGTTTAGACAATAATTCGCCACCACTTGGATCTCCTTCTTCCCAGCCGCGCTTTAAGTGGAGAAGAATGTAGTATTTTCTTCCTTTTACTTGTCTTCATAATGTAATCGAAAGCACATCCGGCTAGCAGTCGGGAGTTTCGGAATTAGAATACCAGCCGAAGGCGTAGCATATTATTTCAATCTTCATGCTTCGAAAGGAACCAAACCTCTACAGGTTCCTCAGGCTTAAACTTATGTTTAGTCTAAATTTTCTGCAGCTTTAATTATGTTCCAGAATAATCATAACGTAATTCCATCCGCACTGATATCGTATAAAACAAATATAATTTTTAGCAACTCCCTGCATAATCGTAAAACTGGATTTTATTTGTAACATGCCATTTTATCAAACAAAATTGCAATTAAATGTGTCTTAGCTATTCCTAATGTGATTATTATTAGTGACTATGTTAACGTTAATGAGATGCCTATATATGTAGCACATGACATAACTCTAGAAACAAAGCACGAGGCCGTAATTTAAATGCTTAACTGAAACTAGACCATAAATAGCTGAAAAATACTAAATGATGAATTTTTAGATTCTCTAAGATCTCTAAGTGCACTTCTTGCTTTCCAAAATACGAAATACATCAATTAATCTTTACAGAATAATTTTGTTATTTTTACTATTATCTCGGCGCAGTCAGTAAACTAATATTTCAGTGTAAAGCAACAAGCGAAATAATATTTAAGGAAATGTATTCCCCTTCAAAAGTTCTGCCGTAAAATTAAACTTATTAAAAAAATCTTAAAATGAAATATTACTTAAGATAACGGAATGAAACTAATACAAATGTGCGTACTCACAAGCCAGAAAACTACTTGTTTTCACTTGTAGTCAAAATTTAAATATTCTCTCTCTGAGTATCTGAGTAATTATTTTGAATATTTCACAAAAACCCTCTTTCCCAGCTCCCACGCGTTGTCATAGAAGCTAAAATACCCGCATTCTTGTTAAGAGTAGCGAAAAGCAAGGCTGTACTCTAGCAAAAGATTGATTTGCTTGCTTTAAAGAATACCTATGATACTGATTCTTTTTTTTTGTTTGTGGGGGGGGGAAGGTAATGCTATAAGTATAACATAAAGATTTGTTTATTAATGCTTATCAACAATTATCGGTATTGCTTTAATCTGGGCTCGGAATATATGCTACTGAAAGAAAACACTTTTAAAATTAATTGCAACCAGTTACATGGTCTATTTAATTAAAAAATGTTCGTTATTTTTTTTTAAAAATAACGCGCCCGCTTTAAGTTATTTCACTTGCAAAAAAAGGAATGTAAATTCTAGAAGTTTAAGCATATAGGAATCTGTAAATATAACTTCTCAGAATATTCAGGTAAGGGACAAAAATCCAATAGTTGAGAAACCACAGTCTCAGTTTACTAGATTTTAAAATGCAGTTTAAATGAAATTCTGGAATTTATTTTGATATTCGAGCAACCTCAGAAATTATCCTGAAATTCTCTGAAAATAATAATAGAAATTTGAGCCGTGATAAACTTATTGCTCTTGTTATCAAGAAAGATGAACATATCGCTGTGATAATGATATGTCCCAAATCTCAGCGAACGAAACTAAGAATATGAAATTGGGATTTGCATTCGAAAAAGAAAATATAGCTAATGATACACTTCGCAAATAAATTAATTAAATGATTTAAAAGTGGGAGAGGTTGCCGGAACCGTATGGAAAGCCATTCCGAGCGGTGAACCAAATTAAATAAATAAAGTAAATATAGATAAAAAAGTTAATAATGTATAATTAAAATTGAATAAAATGCATATAGATAAATTAAAGTATTAGAAAATTAAGTTAAATTAATCATAATTTTTTTTAAATATTATCAAAGTTAAATGAAATCGTACAACAAAAGTAAGTTGAGCAAATTAAAATAGCAGAACGTGATACCAAAGACAAAAAAAGACATTTTAAATTGTATAACTTCCTGGTATGATAAAATTGCTTCCCTATTTTTTGCCTTCAGATGCATTAACAGCCTCTCTGATTAGACGAGTACAGACCCACCTTTCTTGATTGGATGGGATCGCACTTTGACATGCACAATTTTTTCCACAGTTATTCAAAATTTTGCCCTTTCCAGGGAAAACGAGACATAATTTCAGCATCTGCTTTCATATCTGTTTATTAATTGCTGAATAAATACTTTTCTCTGTTAGCGTTGCTTTTAAAGTGTATAAGAAAGTGCCAGAGGTCGTAACATTTATATAAGGTTCCAGTGCACTTCAGCTGAAATTACGATTTCAGTTCAAAATCTGAGAAACATCGGAGTTGGGCTTCTGTATGTGACCTACCGCACATTGGTTTGTGAAAAAAAAAAGCTGTTATTTTGCTGTACAAAACCTCTTAGAAATGAACAACTTGTCCTAAAATTAATTTCGTAGCATAAATGTAATTTTTTTTCGACAGGCTATCCGTCAAATTTGATTATGTCCCCTCAGAGAAGTGCATGTGTGCTTAGTGGAAATTAAAATTGCTGGTCCTATTTTTTATATATTATTTTACTCGAATGAAAAGATTTAACACTGTTTTAAGACAACTATGTCTTCTTTTGCTTTTGATTTACTTCTATTAAAATCAATTACAGCTACAAAAACAAAAAATGTTATGAAATCATCTAGCTGAAAAAAAGTGTGTTCAGAGAGACAATTAAGCATTTTTATTCGATTTCTTTTATTTATTTAGCGCAGGAATATACGTCCCTGCCAACAGAACAAGAGTAACAAAAATTCATAATTTATCTTAATAAATAAACACAACGATTAAAAATACAAAATCGGTATTAATTTATTTCAAATGCTATTAAAATAGCTGAACAAAAGTAAACAAACAAAATCCGAAGTATAATTGTACGAGGCGCAAAAAGTATCTAACTGCGTCTTTTTAAAATCTTGTGGCTCTTCCATATTTCTCAATACTAACTTGTGGCTCTCACTGCGGCAAAACGTAATCATCCTTGTCATTAATCAACAACATCGGAAACAGACTTGAACTGCGTCCCTTTAAAGTAAACTTGTCTATAACGCTTTCTATATACTTTCTTTCATATTTATTTCCTCTCAGAGCTATACGGTTGTTTTAATTTACGGTTATTCCTAAAATAATTTCATTTATTCATAGAAGGGTTAAACTGATCGACACCTCCTTTTTATTTTCTGTGATACCTGAAGAGTAAAGAGACTAGGTAAGGCTTTTTTTTACAATGCGATGATAAATAAATGATCTAGTATGAAAGAAATGTTTAAAACTCTAAATTTTGTGGTGTAAGAATTGCAACTCCAATGGGGAACATTGTAATAATTTCAAGAAATGCCCGAAGAATCCCATCAATCTCATAAGTAGGAATCACGAAAATACTTTGGCATCTGTTTTTAGACCACGTGGTAAAGTACCGGATTTTGGCTCTTCTGATCAGATTGTTCTAAACTGAAACAAGAGTTCTGACAATACTATTACCCGGAATAAATAGAGCAAATAAGCCTAACTTTTTTCTAAGAGGCATAATGCTTCGACAAAGAATTTACGAAATAACTCAGACGCATTAACTGCTGTCTTTGGTAACCTCGTAGAGACATTAGGTATTTTTTTAAAGCAGGAGACATGGAAAATGAGAAATGCCCTCCCCGGGACTCGAACCACGGACCTCTCGAATACGCGCCGAGTGTGCTGGCCATTACACCACGAGGGCATGCTAAGAAGGCGGGAGAAATACCTTATAACCTGTACGAAGTATTTGATGAAGTCAATAATTTTTTTTGTTTGTTTTGGATGTTATACAAACCATTACTGGTAGATTAGACGAAATTACAAGCCCCAATGCTCCCCATATGGGAGCAACTAATTTCATCTGTGTTGATATTTTCGATTATTTTTGTTGGTTGTAGATCCTGGTGAATTTTTGCATAATGATGTATTCTTGAATTGCAATTGTGTAATTATCCAAATTTTTTTGTTAAAATAATTTCACTATGACTGCTATGATACCCTATTAACTCACTCTTTGTCTTTTGCCGTTATATCTACTCTACATCTGTTCTGGACACTCACCAGCTAGACAACTTTGTCTCAGGTCTCGTTTTTTTAACGAATTTTAGGACTGTGCTTTAATTGAGTAACTTTTTGAACTATTTAGTCCATTAGACTCGCAAGAACATTATTTCTCGATGGAGGTAAGTTCCCTTGGAACCAGGTACTCCGGTGACATCACCACTCGTAAAGGAGGGTGGTGTGAGAATCAAAACAAACTCTTTCTTCAAATTCTATGGTAAAAGGTATTAAAGGTGGTGGAAACACTGATTTGAAGAAGCACTTGACACTGCTGTAATTATGGATACTGTCCAGTATTAGAGATACTTTTTCCTGGTGTATCAGACTTCGTATCAGAGGCACAGTGAAAGCGGGAAGACAGATAGGTCATATGCTGCAACAGGCTGATACCGTCCTGATCGGCATAGTGGTTACGGCTCCTGGCTGTTGTATACTCGGGCTCGGGCTTAAATCCCTAAAGCCCGGAAATTCACCATTAGTCGTACAAGTAACACTAGCTGTTAACACGTTCGCTGACAGCCACGAGTTATCTCGTACGTCAAATCTGTCAGGCACCAGCAAGGAGATAATTAGTAGGACGTTTTTGTTTTACCTACGCCACATATGATCAAACTCGTTCTTTATGTTTCTGAAGAGTTCATGTTAAGTTTCTGAAGAGTTCATGTTCAGAGAACATGAAAAGTTTCATGTTCTCTGAAGGTATCTGGCTTTGGGAATTAGAAAAAAGCACAACCATTTGGCGCAATTCAAGAGATTTATTATAATTACTATAAGTATAAAATAAGTAATTATAAAGTAAATAACGTAGGAACTGTAAAAATAATCAAACAATTTCTAATAATCTTTATTATAATAATTGCTGTTAAAATAATCAATCTTTGTTATAAGAAACTGCCAAGTACGAATATACTCAGTTACGAGTATACTCGTAGTTATTGCTGTCATGAAACATTTTATCGCAAAAACGGTCTACGATGTAACTCGTATAATTAATAAAGCAAATAAAAATGATCTAAATTCAGTAGCTTTCCCATAAATACATGTTTTGCATTTTTATTTTACAATTAATTAATTAAAATTTGTTGGCGTGGTGGAACCGTTTTTGAAAAAGTCGCTCAGCAGCGAACACGTTAAGCTCCCAGTTTTGATGGAGAATACCTAGGTGACCATCCAACGTTCTTCTTCTACCACCAAACCACACGATAAGACATTCAGCTCGCCGTCTATTTAAAGCATGACTTCGTGCCGCTTGGACACTATACACTTGCAAATATCCATGCCTTCTCCGGGATTCAAACTCGGGCAATTCGACATGGCACTCAGGATCACTAACCACTATCCCGTGTTGGCGGCTAGTTATAATAACAAGAGGGGGAGAGCCTATTATACTTTCTTTTTTTTTCCCTTTTAAAATTCGTGTGATTGTACAAAAACTTGTTGTCGGTAACACTGTGGCTGAGTTTAGCCAGTCAGGTATTCAGATTGCTGAATACTAGGAGTTCGTCCCGGGTTTGAACCCAGGCGAATGGGCTGGCTGCATAGATAGTCCTGTGGTTAGTTTCTTCATGTATAATGTAAGAAATTTTCATCAGTTTGCTTTAGAAAGATCTCCACGAAGGCATATCTTTCGTTAGGCAAACAGCCCTCGTGTGCTTTGTCATATTCAAATAATCTAAACTACTTAGCTAAACCCACCATGAACTATTTACAAGTGTATGAATCAGACTTCTTCACGAAATTTTGCCGAGCGCTTGGAATTTGCTGCACTATATTTTACGCATATTCTAAACGTCTTTTGCATCTCTTTGTAACACGAAGTAAAATAGTATGATTTGTAGAGAACAGAGTTCAGTTAGAAATCTTATAAATTGCGTGTAAAGAAAACAAAGTACACTGTTTTCCAAAAATTAAGGGAAAATCACAAAAATAGCTATAACTCGTTCAAAAATATTCCAATTCGTGTAAAATTTGAATATGTTGTCAAATAAAAATTTCTGAGTAAAACTGTAATATGCAAAGTAGTGGCGCTGCAATCGAAATACATCATCTACGAGGAGCATAAAATTGCATGCTTCAGAGCAAGCCTGCAAACTTCGCTGTGATACTGACATAAGAAATCTGGGATAGCCAATTTGCGATAATGACCTCCAGGCATTCATAGACAGAAGTGGCCTGATGGCTAAATGTGAGTCCTTCTGTGATTCATAGATTTTGAGAACAATTTCTAACCGCAGTTTTGGCATCCAGGAGGTTCAGCCAAGGACGGCCAACCGCTACAACGAGCGCTCATGACGGATATTTGCTGTTATACTCACGAAGAAATAGAAACTAAATTCCCATCAACTCAGATTCTTCCTTGCTGCAGCCACTGGAAGGTAGGCATTAACGTCAACCATGCGTAAAAGGGTTCACGAAGGAGGTCTGCACGCGAGGCGCTCAGCCATTTGAGTGCCGCCCACATCATGTCCTAGAAGGGAACGTTTAAAGTTGGGCACGTCAACATGTCCAGTGGACAGATGATCAGCGGAGAGCTGTTCTGATTACGAATGAGTCCAAGTTTAGCCTCCAAAGCGATAGTAGACGTTATTTGATTTGGAAAGAACCTGGAACCCTTTATGACCCATCAAACATCGGTGAAAGAGATGCCTAAGGAGGTGAAATCGGTGAAAGAGATGCCTCTGTGAAACGGTGAAAGAGATGCCTAAGGAGGTGAAATCGGTGAAAGAGATGCCTCTGTGAAACGGTGAAAGAGATGCCTAAGGAGGTAAAATCGGTGAAAGAGATGCCTCTGTGTTTGAGGTAGTATCTTTTTGGGTGAAAGCACAGATATCCATGTCTTTCCACGTGGAACTGTAAATGCTCAGGACAATGCAGATGGTATCATTGATGCTTATGGGCTCCCTTATGCCCTTATAGGCCCTTATAGGTGGTATGCTTATAAGATGCTTATGGGCCCTTATAGGTGGTAATTTCTTGCTACAGGACGACAACGCCATTCCGCACATCGTGGATGATTATTTCAGCAGTAAACAACTGAGTGCATGGAGTGGCCAGATCGATCACCGGACTCGAATCCAATCGAGCATGTTTGGGATGCTTTAGGAAGACGTATAGTTGCTCTCAATCCTCCCCTTCAAACCATTGCTTTGTAAGGTTTTAGTTAAACTAACAAAGTTTTATTTTAATTTAAATCTTTCTATCTCTTCTCAGTTTCAACTTCCCGTCAGAAGAAGCGCGCGTTTTCAGCTTATGCTAATTTTAAAGCGGAGCCAATTAGAGAGCTTTTAGTCTCAGATCACGGTCATTCTGTTCGACGTTCGCCTGACCAGCTAGCAGCTAAATTCTAAGCCATAGTGCTTGCTACGTGATTGCTTATTGAAATAAATCCAAGTGCGCTAGTATTAGTAAATCTTGCTACGCACCCTTTAGTTAGAGGCCAACTCCGCGATTAGCTCTGTGAGCAAAGCTTGATTAAATTTCTATTTAGTTTTAGTTTAAATTTATCTGATTGTTCATTTAGACCCAAGTGTGGTCTTCTACTTTCTGTATCCCTCCCGAGTTGGGAAGTGATTTGTAAATAATATTGATTTAATAAAAGAGGATTTTAAATCCCTTTCAAGTGCAGTTATTCCACCACTAAAACCATAGTATCTACAACCAGAACATAGCTGCATTCAGCTCCCTGTTCCAGATCAGGACTTAAGGACTTTAAGGAGTTACTTTAAGATGTTTGCCAAGAACATGCACAGAATTGCAAGAGCAATGGCTGTCACTTCCTACGGAACTGATAGACTGCACAATTGACAGCATCGCACATTGCTGTATATGTTGTATTGCATACTCCATATTGAAGGTAATTTTCCCATACCAAACTGACACATCCGACTTGTTTATTTTGTACATATGCTAATTTCTAGAAAGCCATAACTGGTAGTTTCTTTTCATGTTATTTTATACCTTACCTGTTTTGTATACTGTGGGTCGGTTTCATTAAATTCTACAAGTACCTGTTTTATATACTGTGGGTCAGTTTCATTAAATTCTACAAGTAACTTTTTGAGTGATTGTCATTTTTGTGATTGTCCCTTAATTAATGATAACCAGTGCATAAATTCTTTGCTAAAAGTAAACAAATTCTATAATTGCTTTAATTAATCTTGAATTATTGCATTGCGTAAGATAATCACTAGACCTCTATTAGAGTAATTGCCAGGCACCTAAGTTTCAAGAGTTCCCCCCCCCCGAACGCACAGCAGTTAGTAGCTGTCCTATAACTTCTAGTAGTTGAGGTAGCTAGTTTGGTAGTCTCAAGCTGCCCTACAAATGCAAGATAGTAGACTTCTACAACTACAGTTTAATAGATTCTAACTGCCTTAGCTACTGGATCTGGGTTGAATGCTGAGCGAGGCATTGACTTCTGTGACTGTAATATCAGCGCGGAGTGAAGGCACTTAATCTAGAGCCCAGAATCGTTTCAAACAGATCGATGCTTCTAGTAGAGAAAGAAATGTACGACACCCTCAGATTCCATTCCTCGGTGTGCTGTCACTTGAAAATGAGATGGAACTTTCTCATATAGGCTTCAAATGCCTTACTTAAATTGAAATAATTTACTCAAATCAAGTACATGACAGGAGACATGTGCCTATATTTCGACGCTAATTTAAACTTCATTCATTCTCATTACAAAAAACAGTTAATTATTATTTAACTCAAGTAAATATTGCTTATTAAATCTGTAAGGTATTTCTCCCGCCTTCGCATGCCTTCGTGGTGTAGTGGTCTGCATGCTCGACACGTAACCGAGAGGTCCGTGGTTCGATTCCCGGCGAAGGCGTTGCTAATTTCTTCACGATTCCTGCTTCCAAATAAACACCTAATGTCTCTAGAAATCATGTAAATAATAAGTTAGCTATGAATGGGGATAATGGAAATAATGTAGATGTATTTTTCGGGTTTTCGCGCAATTAAAAAAAAATGGCTTCCAATGCATAAATTCACTTTAAATTTGCGTTTCCGAAATACAGATTATATTTATTTCGTGCTTTCATATTCTTATTTCAGGTATCCACTGAAAATATCGGCTATCTGAAACTAACGGTTTCAAGAGAAATTTTTTAACTTAATGAAATGAAAGTTACTTGATTCACTAAATGCGTGAAGCGAGAACGGGATGTAACGTAACGAAACAGAGCAACCCAAACCCCGTAAGCATTGCCTCTCACAATTCTTACCATATGCAAACTGAAGCATGCATAGCTCGAACTGGTACGTCATTGCTTACGCAGCGCTTTCATGGAAAACATAACTTATATTATTCTACTAGTTTTTGAAATCCTTCATGGAATACACAATATAATTTTTTCAATGATTTATCTGCTCTTCAAGATTAGGCTGAAACAGTCAGTCTCTTACATATAAAAATGGAGAGTAAGATAGGAAAAAAAAAATATGGCATACATGTACTATTTAACGAGCAATACAATTTGTTCAATTATATTTAGAATGTAACTAACGTATTTGAGCATGTTATGCGAATACCTCATTATACATCAAGTCCATATAATCCACTGTACACTGGTGTGCAAAAATTAAGGACGAAGTCGAAAAATTAGCATATCAGCTGAACGAAGAGGCAGAGCGGACAGAAAGACCAATCAGGAGATTAAGTAAGGTGATGTACGGTAGCACATGCGCAGATATGGGTAGACGTAACGGGGGAGTGTCTCAGTAGTATAAAGCATGTTGTCGGTGTAAGATCAGTATTTCTGGCAAAGAGATTGCACGCCGTATAGCAGTTAAAATCACACCGAGTTGCTGCCTCAGCGAGAAATGGCGAATAATCAATCTGTTAGACGACATCTGGATGCTTTTACCCGAGGTCGAATCATTGGGAAGTTGGAGGAAGGCCGCAGTGTGACAAGTGTGGCTGCAGAGTTCGGAATTGCTCACAGCATCGTTTCACGACTTTGGAGACAATTTCAAACTACAGGAACAGCTATCCGGGGGTTTAGTAGTGGTCGTCCACGAGGAACCACACCCGCAGATGACCGGTATATTGCCTTACAGGCCAGAAGAAACAGGCGGCAGACAGCGGGAGAAATCGCTAGACGCACGACACAGGCGACTAGACGACCGATATCGCGTTTTACCGTGGCCAGAAGACTGCACCGTGGTGGTCTGTTTGCAAGACGCCCTGTACGGTGTGTACCTCTAACGCCTGCCCATCGGAGAAGGCGTTCTCTGTGGTGCCGGGAACACCGGAATTGGAGAGACAATGAATGGGGACGAGAACTCTTTACAGATGAGAGCAGATTCAGTCTGAGTGGCGATTCTCATCGCATACTCATCTGGAGAGAGCGGTGAAGCCGCAATCATCCCTCGAACATCATTGAAAGGGATAGGTATGGAGGTGGCTGTGTTCTCGTTTGGGGAGGCATCATGCTTGGTAGTCGTACAGACCTTCACATCTTCGACGCAGGTTCAGTCAACGGGACCCGTTATTGTAACAAGATTCTTCTTCCATATGTGCGTTTTTTTAGAGGCGCTATGTGTCCGCAATTCCTTTTCATGGACGAGAATGCACCATGTCATCGCACAGTAGCTGCCGAACAGCTCTTAGAGAGTGAGGATACTGAACGTATGGATTGACCGGCACGATCTCCGGATCTCAATCCTATCGAGCATGTATGGGATTTTCTAGGCAGACGCTTGGCAGCTCGTACCTTACCACCAGTAACGATTCCGGAACTTCGATTGGCGCTGCAAGACGAATGGGCAGCAATGCCTCAACAACTCATTGACACCCTCATTCTCAGCATGGGCAGACGCTGTGAAACCTGCCTAGCAGTCAGGGGAGATCATATCCCCTATTAAAGACCGGATGTTTCTTGCTGGACACCCATCACAGGGATGTTTCGGCCTTCAGTCGCATTGCGCTCCATGCTACTTTTTCAATAAAGCTTCTTTTTATCCCTCTGATTTCTCTTTTAGTAAGTGTTGCTTACATTACTCATGTCCTTACGTATTGGGGATCTTACGGTATTAAATGTGTTGATTTAGAAAGCTTTTGTACAAAGTTATATTGAAAAAACCGTCTCGTCCTTAATTTTTGCACACCAGTGTATCATGTAACTGCTGTGCGTCTTGGAATGCATTACAAATAGACGAATGTAATTAATTATAAATAGTAACTTGTTTGCTGTATGATTTGCAAAATTCAAATTATTAAACGGCTATGACTTTTAAGAAATTCCTTCGAGGTATTTAAACTTTAATTAATTTCCAAAATTTAACACGATGTGTATTAAAAATAACTTAAATCCTAATTTTTAACACGTTTCGAAAACGTAAACTTCACATCCGAAATTACAGCGGGAAAATTATCACCACTTTTAACAGAAACAATGTTAACTAAAAGAGAAATTTTTAGAGCGAAAATTAATTGCCTAATTAATATTCAATAAACAAGTAAATTGATTAGCTTTTTACGACTTACTAAAATTCATCTGGTTCATAATTTCAGTAAATTATTTTAGTATTTCAGCTTTTTAGTTCTTTCTGCATCTTTGAAGATCCCCGCCACCACCATTTTAAATGCCTTTTACTTTATCAATAAGTCTTAAGTAGGAAAAGTACATAAAGGTTTTATTAAACTCCTTTCCAATACATTAGTTTTTACTCTGCTCAAAACTTAAAATTTACATTAATAAAGAGATTAATTAGCATTATATTTTTTTCTGTTCATTCTTTACTTAATGCATGTTTTCAATTTATGCGAAAATGTTAACTGCATATTAAGAATTATAAATTCACCAATATTCTCAATTACCCTTAACTCCGTAAAATCCCCCCCCCAAAAAAAAACAGTTAATCCCTAATTTACCGATATTATCTTTTCAAGACATGTATAATAAAATATAAGCGTTTGTAATACAAAAAAAAAATGTGTTTTATTCGAGTCTAATCAGGCACTACGGAAAGATGCATGAAAATAAATTATATTCTGAGCATACGATACAAAATTATGTAGCCTACACATGATTTAAGTAATTTTCGATGAAGTTTACAAAATATTTACATATACATACAACGTACTTAGCATATTATTTATATATAAATATCCAGATCTTTACCAACACTATACTGCGAAAAATGTTCACTTACTTATCTTAATTATTTGTTATTTGTAAACTTTTCCAAAACGTAGGCCGATTAAACACGCAATTTATTCAAACTGTGATCTTCTAGCTAAAAGCTACTTCTTGCACAAAATAAGTCAACTACTGTTAAAACTTTCGCGGATTTTGAAAAATAAATCCGCACCAGTATTGCAACCGAAGGTAGGGCTTGGCTATAGACCAATAGAATGCTACTGTTGTTGTGACGTTGATGCTTTGAAAGCGGTTGTTTACATTTTATTACGAATTTGTTTCGCAGTTTACTCAATTTCCACAATAGTTCAATTATTCGCTACCGGAAATTAGCCGACAAAACATTTTGCTTTAAGCGGGGCAGTGGACACGTGGCACAAAAGAAAATAATTGGAAGCCCATTCCGTTCTAGAAGCTCCTTCCCCCGTCTGCGATATCAATATGCACTTATAAGGTACCGCTCGTTTATTTAATTAATTTGGTAGTTGTTGGGATCGCCAGGCGTGTTATCTCCCTGTCTGTTAAAGCAACTATAAACTAACTTTTTTTTGTTTAAAACTTTGAACTTTGCTCGACTTGTGCTTAAGGAATTTTATCTCCGCAGTTTTGGGAATTCATCTAAAAAAAAATCTAAATTAAAATTGAAAGTGATTTTAACTTAGGAGATTTACAAGCATAAGCCTATCAAGCGTTGCCTCAACCTAATTTAATTTCCGGCGGCTAGCCAAAAGAAAAAAAGAAAAATGCTAACTCAAGTCTAACGCGCAATTCTCAGAACTAGGTGAAGAAACAGCATAACCGTCAGCGTCGCTGC
>KK116878.1:74832-107863 GCA_000611955.2 Stegodyphus mimosarum | reverse complement strand
ACCCCCCCCCCCCAAATTTTTTTTTTAATCTTCTTAATTAGCCTCTTTGACAACATTTCAGTTACTTGATAACACCTCAATAATTGTATTTTGAGATAAATATAGAATCTATTTGTTAAAAATAAGAATATTTTGTCTGACATTATAATCTGTACAAGTCATCAGAAACCATAGCTGTCTTTTTATACGAGTTAACTAATTCATTCGATTAACTTGGGCAACTTTAACAAACTACTTACTCCATAATATTGAAAATTTTCTACTAATCGGGAACTATCTTGTTACTTTATCTTACACTTTTATAAAACATAATTTTGAACTTTAACCCATGCTTGTCTTTAACTACAGCTTTCCTAACAATATCATGGTTTTGCTTTCCGAATTTAATCAATATATAGTCCTCAACATCATACGTAAATTTTTCAATTCTGTATGCTATTGTACTTTCCAAATATCTTGGTTAATTGTATTTATTAAGAAATCATCTTCCACGTTAATTAAATTTACATGTAAGTTTGTATCATCAGCCTCTGAATTACTATTATAATACCGTATTGAAGAAACTTTATGTTTAAATCCAGAACTACACAAACAAAGCTTTTGGTACTAATTCCTTCGCTCTTTTTCTCTTTCTGTTACAGTGGAAGAACACCATATGTTTCGTCGACTTGCTTCCCTTTCAAATGCGTGACCGAGTGTTCATGACCAGTAAACACTGTTAGTCCGATCTGCCTTCAAACACAGGCGAAAGAATTGATTGCATGAGTAGGTTAGATTATTTGAAGCATGGCAAAGCACGAGAGAGCTACCTGCCTAAGAGGAAGGCTGCCTTCGTAGAAAACATTCTACCTGGTTGCCTTGCTGTTTTTCATGGCCTTTTTCTACGTGCAACGTGAACACAGTCCAGTTTTCCTTGGAACATCCTCCAAGAAGACATCCCTTAGGCAGATAGTCCTGGCGGACTTTGCAGTATCCAAATAACTTAATCTAACCTTTTCAAGTGAATCTTTTATGATTCTAAATGTTATGTTTAATTACGACAGTTGTAGAGACATTAGACATTATTTCGGAAGCAGGTAAGATGAAAAATGAGCAATGCCTTTGCCAGGACTCGAACCACTGACCCGCCCAGCGTGCTGACCACTACACCACGAAGGCATGCGAAGAAGGCGGGAGAAATACGTTATACAGTTGCATTTTTATTTTTGGTCTGCTTTACTGTTTCATTTTTCTTTTAAAATCCATAAATATAATGAAGACTACTATACTTTCAATAGAAATTGGAGTTACTGTATATTATCAACGTTATAACACATTTCAGTTGGTAAAAAGTAAACAGCTTTGATTTGAACAACGATAATAACGTCTTCCGTTTCATTTATATCTCAAACTATGTTAATGTATTAATTCCAGCAATAAAAAAAAATTAACTGCACTCTAAGTAAAAAATAATTACAGCTATCCTTAATAATAATTTACACAATGTACTCTGTTAAAATATTATACGTAATATTATAATCCGGAGTACGGACAGACTGCACAGGAATGAAGCATGGAATACTATACTGTTTCGCTTTAACATGGTTCGACCAAGGATCTAAGAAATTAGACTATCTAAGTCATCATTACCGGTATCCATTAGAATATCTAAGTTCATTAGAATACCTAAGTCATAACTGCCGGTAACCCGACATCACATTATTATAAAATACTACGCAATTTAAGAGAAGTGATCGAAATTTAAGTTAAGAGAAGATAAACTTTTAAAGATCGTGAGAAGAAATAGTAATTGGATTGGGGGAGGAGAAAAAACACAGATGTCAAAGTACTATCGAAGAAAACTTAAACAGATGAACCTACTTCGGAAAGAACAAAAAATTGTCGTCATTTACACGGTAATTATTAGCGATAACAGAGAAAAAAATTTGTATCGTCAATAGTACTTTTATCAATTATTGTTTTATAAATGTGTTTCTCTTAGTAAAAAAAAAAAGTATACTTTATCCTTATTTGGGGGTGGGGGAGCTAATACTGTATTTTTATATTAGTTCTTTCTTTCGCATACACGAATTAGCCCAATATAGCATTTTCTAGACATCGAACCACCGTGTTATAGAGGAACTACCAGAAGTAAAAGTCATAATCATTCCAATAATTAAAAGTAAATTAAATAACAATAAAATTAAATAACTAATATAAACTATAATAAAAGGAAGTAACTAATTCAAATAGAATAAGGGTTAAGATGATTTACATTCCCTTATCGTATACCTTGAAAATATGTTTCAAGGAGTTTGAATGATTTAAAGTACAAGAATTCCATTTTTTAAAATAATGGGGAACACGTTTTGATACAAACAGTAAACAATATAGCTCCATGAATTCAAAACAACACTGCATCAAATGAAATTATTGTTAATAAATAAATAATGAACACTTATCTCAATTAAAACCATCTACTAATTAAATTTTTTGCTCACTGCTTAATTTCAGTCAAAAATTCCGTCGCTGTACTCACTAACTGCCCTTTTACGATGTTGTTGAATGAAAGAGAATTTTCAGTTAGCTCTAGTTTGAGATCTGCGCGAGCACAGGCTTAGTCTGCAGATTACTTAAAACACCGTTGTCACTTCTTCACAGCGCAGTCTTAATCGGATGAGAAAAAATCCCCTCCGTCATTCACAGCACGGTTACACAGAAAATGATTCTTAAGAAAAAGCGCAAACTGGTTTGGGAGTAAGTTATGGGTGTTATGCGGATCGTATAGTTTTGCTATTGTAAAGTATGGGCTCAAGGATAAATGCAAAACAAATGTGCTCTCCCAGTTAGTGTTACCAGGAAACTATAAATTCGAATAGCAATATTCAATTTTTTTTTTTGCGAGGAGGAGCATCTCCAAATGTGACCTGTGAAACGAAAAATAGGTAAAACATGAAACTGGAAACAGAAAGCGGAGAAAGATCGACAGCCTCTGTGCCAGCACATGATCGACATTGCAGTTAAAAAAAAACTTGTTTCTATCCTATGCTGGGTAGGATACGAACTGCGCGAAATTTAATTGACGACCCCCTTTCTAATCAGAAGACCACAACTGCCCTACAACTAGCAATAGTCAGCTTTTCCATCCCCCACCTTGTATAACATGGGTGAACAAAGCAAAAGTAACCCACGAACTGCGCGACTTTTGCCTATCCCCTTTTTCTAAGACCCTAAATTTCCAAGATGGTTGCTACAAAAAGTCATTTATCCCCATAAAAGAGACATTTTATTGAGGCTACAAGCCTCTATTTTCTTTTATCAGATATTGTAAAAACTGTAGATACAAAACAAATGTTAAATTAAAATCTGGGATATGCTTAAGTCAAACTGAATTTCTTTTACACGCATTTCATAGTTTTATAATGTTTAAAAGAACAATGAGCTAGATCTTGTATATTCTCAACAGGAATTCAAAAACTTCCGAGTTGTAGATTTTAGCTGCTGATATACATATATGAATTATATACATATATATACATATGTGTGGGTGTGTAAATTTTGAATAATAAATCTGATAGATTAATGACATATATAAAAATGATATGTCATCTCCTTTCAAATATCGGATTTGTAACTCATCTTAAATTAGTGTTCTTGTCTAGATCAATATTAAAAAATCTTCTTAGACAATAGAATGGTTTTAAATTCCAAATTTACAATTTTTGGTGACTAGTTCTAATTTAATTTTTAAAATTATCTCTATTAAATCTAAAAATTTACACCAATGTTATTGTAATATATGTCTTATATTACAATAGCTTTCCATTTTTAATCACTGAAGTTATTTTAAAGTTATTTAACATTTTTACAAATTCCGTATTTTAATATTAGAAACGTTTAAATATTTATTCTGTTTTTCAATTACTCTATCAGTTAAACTTTGACATACATTTAATTTCTAGTGCACATTTAATTAATAATAACTCATAATTATGAACATCTGCAGCATTTTCGTAATTAACAGAAAATATTCGAATTCCCTTCCTTTAATTTCCCTCTTAATACATTTCTTTTTCATATATTGTGTTGTATTGTATTCAAGTTTTAATGTATGTATAATTAGTATATTTTTGTATTGTATTTATGCAAATTTATATTTAAATGATAATTTTCATAAACTCTTGCATCCTAACTCTAGTACAGAAAGGTTTCTTACACCTTGGCACAGATTCATCTTCAGTATGCAGATTATTTTCCAGTCTAGTTTCAGGCTTAATTATTTGTAAAATTAATTATTTGAAAATATTTATAAAGAAAGATGATCATTAAATCCCCCTGACAATATTTCTAACTGTTGTAATTTAAAATGCAGCGAGTTCACGTGATTTATAATATACCTCATTTATAATTTTTAAAAAATTCAGCAGTATTGCAATTAACAGCAGGTACTCATAATGTTATACATTTAGATTTCACTAGCTTAGATTGCTATTGCCTTCTTCGTTAAGGCTCTTATGTTATAGTGCTAGTTATTTCATAATGGCATACAGATATTCATAATGGCATACATAATGGCATACAGATTAGATAAGTTTAACTCATTCACCAAATATGTAAATCTATAATTTAGCATACTTTTGTGTTTACTAGTGCTGCATCTTCTATTTTCTTTAATATACTGTTCAACGCACAGCATCTCGTCACCCTAGTTTCCAAAGGTCTTACGATCAAGCCGTAAAGTCACTAAATATTGGTAGTTCGATCCGAGTTTCAAATCCCAGAGATACCCCAGCTCTTTCTTTCTCTGTACATATTTACTGTGGAAAAATACATTGTAACCAATTCAATTTATGAAGTAAAAATATTTTTTAAATTTATTCTTTAAAAATATTACAAAACTTTTCACTTTTACCTTAGCATACATCTTTCCAAATCCCTGTAATAAGAAAAAATATGCAAAGAAATATGTAATCGATTTCTGTGATTGATAGCTTGGTGCAAATGATATGTAACTTTTCCAAAAACATAGAATTTATATGGCTATCAATAAATTATTGATTATTTCTTCATCTAATTTGCTTAACATGTTTAATACAGAATTTTCCTTTCATATTGAAGGCGTTTAACTTTACGACTTAAGCTTTACTTTATGACTTTGAGTCTCACTCGTCAGAAAGATATTGAAAGTGCAGAAACTGACTTAATTCACCATTCTGCTAAGAGTTTTCAAATGTTAACAATTGGAAACGCGTTAGGTTCAGTGGCACTTAAATACTTAAACTAGATTGTTGATAATTCTACAACTATCGCACGCAGATTAACTAAAGGCATAAGAACTTTAACCGGAACATAAGAACAACATAATTCAATCACTTTTAAAGCAAAAATGCAGCAATTTATTAATATATAAAAACACTGAGGTCACCGAGGCAGGTAATAATTTCAACATTCCGAGGCTAGTTATTTTGGATTCATGCAAGATACGTACGTACGTATGTACAGACGTCACGAAAAAAAAATTTCTTCTGAATTTATTTTAAATCTATTTTTGAACCCGTTTGGGGAAAAAAGAGTCCTTTACTCTGCCCGTACGTATATATTTTATGCAAAGACATCTTTATACGGATTCGAGAGCGGTTAAAGTGGATATTTTCGTTAAAATATGATATTCGAAAGGTTTCGCGATTAAAATATTTCCTTTACTTCGTACAAGAAAGTAAAAACTGATCAAAATTGGTTTTTGAAAATTTCCTTGATTTCACAAAACATTCATGACAGTTAAATTAGTTATTTGGTTAGTAATATGAACTACTATTATTATTGTAAATATTGTAATAGTACTAGTATACCATGCTTGCTAACCGTACGATTCTACAAAGGAGAAATGCTAAACTTTTCGTGCCCTTTCTTAATAGGAGAGCTGATGCTATTAGTGAAAAATGTTTAAAAATTGTGAATTATTCTAGTTTGCATAATTATTTCCTTTTCCTTCTCACAGTTTGAATCTCTAAAATGGTCTCTATGAATTTTTTTCCCTAAAGCTGGCATTCAGTTGAGTATAAAAGTCACTATTTTTGTATTTCAGATATTGTGAAATGTTTGCGTATGGAAAACAAATTAAATAAAAATTTGTCATGTGTTAAAAGAAATTTATTATTAAATTTCAAATTATATTCTATCATATTTAAAAAAGTAACGAATTAAAACTACCTGCTAATGTTATATGATATTTTGAATTCTATTACACAATTCTACAATATCTACAATACAAATTTTTGGTTAAAAAAATTAAGCTATAATTTATTGAGAGGATTGATTGATTATGAATTTGTAGTACTGTTTATCTAATTCTTCCTTTCTAGATAAATTTTAGAAAAATCTTTTTAGCATAATTATTTTAACTTATTTAAAATTTAAGATTATACGTCAATATTCCAGACGCATAGTAATGTTGTTGTAATGGATTCTACTCTAAGTTTTTTTTTTTTTTTAAATCTAACTACAAACTTCTGTAAACATTTACGTGATTCCTTTTATTAAAAAGAAAATAATTCTAGTATGCTTTAACATACTTTAGTACTGAAGAATCGTTAATGAAAGATATTTCTAATGCTAACATGTGTGTTTACTGATACATTTTATTCTTTTGCATTTATTAATGTTATTCAAGTAGTTAACCGGCTTATTAGACATACTTTACTTCGTTCTAACCAGTAAAGAATAACTAACAATTTCCCTCATTGCTATTATTGGCTTTGGAATTCTTAAATTGTAACCTTCGGCTTTTTGAAAGGAAGAAGGCTTCTCCGGAGACTTCCTTTAGCGTTCTAAAGGGAGAGGAAAACTTTTGCTTTATAGGGTTGTTAAATTCCCTGGCAAGAAAGGGGGAGGAAATTTTGATTCGCACAGTTGGAGTACACCCCTATGCTGATGTCGATCCTACTCTCCCCCAACAAATAATATGTAGTTTTTCCCCTCTTGATAATTAGCCAATGCTAATTATAAACCTTGTCTATGCTAATGCCGACTGTGGGCCGGTGTCGATCCTACACTGTGTCGATCCTATGCAGATATTCTAAAAATAATACCTTAATTAATAATACCATTCTTTCTTAATTTCTAATAGAATTCTTTAGATTATGACCCGGTGCTAACTATAACACTTGTCCACGCAATGCTAATATCGATTGTATGTCGGTTTCGATCCTATACCATGTCGATCTTATGTCAAGTCAATTTTATGCAGATATACTAAAAATAATAATTTAATCTCGTTCTTTCTTTCTCGATTTTAAACCGGCGCTAATTGTAACTTTTATGTACTCTGTGCTTGTGTTAAGTGTACTCCTGTATCGATCCTATGCCGTGTCGATCCTACGTCGTGTCGAACGTCAGCTTGTGATGACACTGTGCAAGTGATAAGTGTAGTCGATCCTCTTACTGATTATTACATCATTATGAAAATACTTTTTTTTTCCTATTCGATCGCATGTCGGTAGCTAGTGCTTATGTCGGTAGCTAGTGCCAGTTCATACACCAGTGTCGGTCCTGTACAGATGTCTATTCTATGTCGTTTAGATCCCACATAATATTGATCCTACACAGCACCGGTTCTATGCAGTTTCGGTTCTAATCGTTATCTATCCTGTGAATTCTGAGAGCTCGAAAAACGCGATACAAGAGCACTGGCAAAAGAGAAGGGTAGGAAAGACAAACGAGAATAGAAAGGCGGGTAAATAATCAAAGCGCGTTACCAAGATTTGCAAATGCTTCATGTTGCTTTTCGCATACGTAATTCTGTATTATACTTGAGATATTCATGACGCGTGTAACAAGGTTGGGAAACTAGGGTGTCTCGGAAACATAGAATAATAGGAAATAATTTTATTATTGAAAGTACTAAAGTAGTATGAGTTTGCATGTCATTGCAAATGCCATCTTGTAAGCACACGGAATTATATAGCATTTTTCTCCTACTATAACTAGGAAGGATAAATTTCATCAACTTTGCTGCTTAGTTAACATACGGGACAAATTGCGTTCGTAAATCTTGTTGAATCACGTTCCCAAAGCAACAGGGCCTGGCAAAAAGTTGTTGTTTCCTAAAGGTAAAAGTGTCATATTACGAGAGCTTTCTTCCGCAACTGCCTGTGAATGGTGGAAACGTGGGGCAGCCTTTATTTTCGCTTTCGTTATTTCCACTTCTCTTCTTTCCCAGTGCTCCAAAACCAGTAAGCGTTTATTTTTCTCGTATGTAAACAAAATGTTTCGTAAATTAATGACAAATTAAAGACTTTTTAAATGCTTAGAAGCTGAGTTGAATCTAACAAATTTATACTAGTTGAATTAATTTGCTGTTCTAACTGTTCAGATTTATACCAACCTGGTATTATCACTCTAACCTGCCTCGCCACTTAAAATAAGGGCATTACAAGCACCAACCTAGTATAAAACGCGGTCACAAAGACTGAAACACGAACTGACATTCGGTTGACGATTTTATTCAGTTAGTCGCATATTCACGTATGCGCAACTTTACCTTCCCCCATTGGTTACGGATTAAACCCTGTTTCATAGGTGGGGACGATGTTAATGACCTAAATGCCTTAGAATGAAAACAACAATAATCTAGTCTGAATGTTGTTTTAGAAAAACAGTTACTATTGAAGGATTCCAATTAAGCATTCATATTTTACGCGAGACCACAATATGGGACACTTGTGGACTGCGATAACACAACATTATTATAATTGCTATTATTAAATATCTTTACAATGCAATTCTAGCAATGGTTTCAAATAAATATTTAATACCTTTTATGCTAGATTGTGTTAAATATTTAGGTCTCCCACCATCATTATCAATAATCCAGTGTTGAATTACTTTAAAAACCCAATAGTTCTCCAGAAACGCTCAGTTTTATCCTAAACTAGAATTCATTTATAGAGTGTGATGTTATATAATGTGATGTAGTATTAGTAATACAAGCAGTATTATTAAATATGTTTGCGATGTACTTAAAGAACTCCACTAATCTTTACAAAAGTCGCATTTTGACTCCTTTTGACTCACTAAACACTGGTAGTTCGACTGGTTTCAAATTTCGAAGAAAATACTGGTTGCATGAAAGTTTTTTCCATCAGTAACATGGATACAAGACAAACTCCCTAAAAAGATCCTCCACTAAAGACTCCCTTCCTTCTGTAGATACCACAGTATTGCCATAATAATAATAACACATATTTTATTCAAGACCAGACTTCATCATATAGCAATGTTAAAGCATGAACATCTCAACTATTATTATCATTGCAGTTATTCAATTTGCAATAGAAATTTAAAACTCGTTTCTTCTACGTTGTGTTAGATACAATCCCCTCCCCCCGCGCCCCCTATTATAATCAATAGTCCAGTATCAACTTCAGCTTTGAAGTTTCCTTTGTATTTTTGGTTACGGTTGAAGGAAATGAGAAATTAAATTAATATATAAATAAAATAAAAGTAACAATAAAAAGGTAAATGTCTAGCTTAAATTAGCAGAAAGAAGTCTTCATATACATTGGAAACCACTGTTAAAATCGCCTGGCAAAGACGTTTAATGAAACAGTTATTAAACAGTGTTTGTCCTAATATTAGCAAAACATAAAAACTAAACATAATACTCTTAAACTTACAATATGTTTTCTTAATCTCTAACAAATAGAAAAGGAATTACGAAAAGATGATTAATAGTCATTTCTCACATCAAGCCTGAAGT
The DNA here is from genome assembly GCA_000611955.2 of Stegodyphus mimosarum. Taxonomy (NCBI): domain Eukaryota; kingdom Metazoa; phylum Arthropoda; class Arachnida; order Araneae; family Eresidae; genus Stegodyphus; species Stegodyphus mimosarum. The sequence goes on along the minus strand of KK116878.1, from coordinate 98,127 downwards.
TAAATTTAGAATAAATATTATCATAGCACTACTTTCTATTCTAATTATAATTGTTGTGATTAAGCATTAAAACTTTGATTATCCGAATGATCAGTTATCCGAACTCTTTAAAATCTATTTGGACAAATATCAGTGACAATTCCGCGAAATACAGTAGTGAGCAAAATTCTTCGAAACGTTTTTCACAATTCACCTAATACTTGATAATATAATTCGCATCTTCTCTAAGAATTCATAATCATTATTCCATTACGAATTCATATTCATTATTATTTAAGAATCTATAATCATTATTATTACTTAAATTTATCAGGACTCGTTCTTTTTATTTGTTTTGAGAACATGATGTGTCCTGACTGGACAGTGAGTGGACTGCAAACTATGTCCTATGGAGTAGCAAAGACAAGATGAGAAGGGTTAAAATTGCCCTTTATTTTTTCCCTCGTTTCACAGACACTCCCGCCCTCCGGGATACAAAGACCAACCACTTGTGGTCTGAACGTAAAAATATAAGACTACTAACTAAATAAAATTTAAATAAGAGCTAACTTTTAATATTTTACGCTGATTACTAACACTAAGACTGGTCTTTTAAATTGCTACGTCTGTAGTACGCAAACTGAGGAAAACTACAATACGTCTTTAGCTTTCCAGAGGATTAAATGCATCTGGCCTTAAAGGCGGACAGTAACTGATGGCAAGCTCGCGTGAAGACTCGTGGCAAAATGACTCGCTTTCTCTCCTTCAACTACCTTCTACTACCTTCTTGGCAAAAAGCCACAACTTAAATACTTAAGCGTTAGCAAATACAATTTGCAACAACATATTCACGCGTTAATTCTGGCCGGAAGTGGAAAATAAGACATGATAGTAAAGTTTTAAAATAAAATAAACTTAAAATCCTTACAAGTTATACTGCGTTACTTCCAATTATAATCATGTTAACTTCTGTTATAATCATGCTTATTTAGTATATTCACTCTTTTAGGCTTGGAAAGCAAACGAAAGTGCGCTAAGTGCGGACCAGAATGTTGGAAAATGAACGATTACGTATACTACCATACATTCACCTACATTATACGAGTATTATACATTTTCTAGCCTTTAAAATAAAATTTATGTAATTAATTAAAAAAAGTCGAAAGAATTACTTTAAGTCGAAAGAAAATGCTTAATGCTTGAAAATAAATTCCTGCTTAAATAATCTAAAATAAAAAATACGATGATCATGGATAAATGGTTCACTTGTAATACTCATTTTTAAGCATGGAAATATAGTATTATTCCAAAAAATCTGCTATCTGAACCTGTCTTTATTCCATTCAGTTCGGATAAGTCAAACTGTACAAACATTAAATTTTATATGTTAAATCAAATTCATAACTTTTAAACATTTGGCTAAAATTTCGCACTTTCTAGAAGCTTCTTATCGCCAACATCAATCACTTAGTCATACCTTCACTAGCTTAAGTTAAAGTTTATGTAGAAGGTATGTAGAAGGTTTATGTAGAAGATTTGTTATGTAGAAGGTAGTACATTACCTTCTACATAACGTACATTACGTACATTACCTTCTACATAAACTTTAGCTTGAAAAAGCACCACTTGCTTTGTGTTTCTTCCTTTGTTGTTTACGATAGTCTTAAACGCTAAAGCATTATTCTTATTTTCCAGCAGTCATTTCCAGCGTAAGGCGAGGGTTTACTAGTACATTCGATCTGCTTCTCTTGTCTCCCACTGAGAAATGTAGTAAATCGGCTGAAGAGTTTCTTTTAAATCGCTCAAAGCACGCAACGCTTTCTAAAGCTCCATCTGAATGATTTTAATAATCCTGGCCTATTTTTAACGCAGTTGGTAGATTATTTGCTGCTTTTATTCGAATGAGAGAAAAAGATTTCTATTCATTTCTAAGGAGGGGGGGAGTATAAGAATCTATTTTTTTTATCTTGTTTAATCTTAAATCCTCTAAGAATAAATATTTTAAATAGAAATTTTAGGTGAGTATTTGATAGTTCTCACTAGAATCTATTCGTTTCTGATTATAATAAAAAGCAAGTTACCTAATTAAAAATAACATTTTATTACGGTGTAGAAAGAAAACTTAACGATGCATCGTCATCTATTTGTTTTCAGACATTTCAGTAAGCAGATATTGAAAGCATGCCTAAAGTGAATCTCTCAGCTAGACATGGTTGTTATAATTAGCTGTAATTATACGGTTTATATAAATATATATGATTGCTTATGTGGTTTATTTAGTATTTAAACAATGTAATTTTTAGTATAGTATAATAATTTAAACTCCTCCTCTTTTACTGCAATTTCATTAATTAAAATACTCGATTCTTCGAGGCTCTAACAAGCTTTAGAACAAAAATAAAAGGCGTCTTGTTGTCGAGTAAATACGGTATTTGATACGAGTAGTAGTGATTCTAATTAAGATGAAAGGTAATCTACCTAATTAAATATATATAAATACATATGTGTGTGTAAGATAAAAAACATGTAAATCTCAATAAAAAAATATGCAAATTTCAAAACTATCTATGTCACATGGCTTGCATAACTCTGATGACGCAGCTAACTCGAAACCTTAATGCTCTATCTTCAACGCGAAATATACGAGTATTTACAAAATGGACATGGGGCTTCAAAGTAATGTGATTAGTGAATAAATTCTACCCTTAAATCATTCTGTTTAGCTTTTTGCTGTGATAAACATTTAGTTTGTGTCTGCATAATATTTTGACAATCTGTTCAAATCCTCGCTTACATCAGATATTGTGGCCAAATCTAGGAACGAAAAAAAAAAAAAAAATTACATCGTTGCTTTACTTCGCTATGCTAGAGCTTAAAAACTCATTCCGAATGTTTATAATAAAGCGATTTCAAGGATCAGGCCAGATGTTTTTCGTCTACTTCAGTTTCAGATATAAATTAACAGGAATGTCATCGATGGAATAAACTGCGCTTCTTTTCATTAATATCAAATTTATGTAAGTGCTATGAGCTTACAAATTATTATAGCCTGATGCCTTGGACTAAAATTAAAGTTTGATAGCTCTAGTTGTTTCGGAGAAGTATAATAATTGTTTAGAAATACGTAAAATGTAACAAGACATTTTTTTCTTTAAATGATTTTGCAGTCATAAAATGTGTTAGTGCGTTTAATTTTGTTACTTTGGTAATAGTATATGTTAAACTTGTTTCATATCTTTGTGTAATTTATTAATCTAGTACAGCAGTTAAGAAGTCCCGGCGAGGGCATTGCATTGTAGCGGAATTGCAAATTGATCACTTTTGCCATACTGAATTTAAAATATATAGCACTTTTATGAAATAAAGTGAAAATTTTGTAGTATTAGATATATAAATAGCTAGTTTTGAATTAATTAAGTTGTAGAAACATTTAGAGGTTATTTAGAAACAGGGGAGATAAATAATGAACAATGTCCTCGCTGGGACTGAAACCACGGACCTCTCGAATACGCGCCGAGTGTGCTGACAATTACACCACGAAGGCATGTTAAAAAGGCTGGCGAAATACCATATATATTCCCCTTTTAAAGTGAGACTGGAGATTAAGGGACCCAATCGCCAAATCCTGGTGGTGGAGAATCATCATCCACCACCTTTTTTTAGTTCGGGCGTTACTGTACAGACATTAGGTTATTCCGAAAGCAGGAGACATGAAAAATGAGCATTGTTCTCGCCGGGATTCGAACCACGTACTCGAATACGATTTTCATGCATGAAAGTACCGTTGGCGCTGACAATAAATTAATTAAAAATACATGATCACTGTTTTTTATTACAACTGGTTTTGAAATCAAATTGAACGAATTTACCTGTTGCTCGAATTGTTCACAAAAAACAATAAAACTTTTGATTCGGTCTTTATCTAAAAATTGCTGAAATGCAATTTCATCTGATTTTGCAAGTTTTTCAGATCTACTTATTCTTGCAGTAGGTTTGTTTACCGTCAGGTATTTGGGGCAATTAGGAAATATAGATGGATAAGCGTCTTCCTTCCGTTTTGGACATTCTCTTGGCACTTTTAAGATAGTACCATCTCTGTCTGATATTGTATCAATTCTTATAATATCCGATTGAATGAAATGTTTCTCACACACAACACTTCTTGCAGATGGCGACCAGTCTCTTCGTGGAATCTTCTTGCACCACATTTTTTTCTTTTCAAAGTTTTTTTAAAATTTAAAGACAGAAACGTACGTGCCAGCTTTGTCATAATTTGACTGGTATCCTGGCACACAGCATCTATCTGGCATTACTAAATAATGAAAAATAAAACGGTTTAAAAATTCCTTTTTAACGAGGGATACGAATGCAAACGCAACTCCAACGATACACACATGCACGTCGTACGCTCAAAACATTCTTTGCTCAGACGGAGTTCGTGACGTCAGATAACATGACTTCTGAGCTTCCGTGGCCGCTCCTGTAGTTGGCCATGAGAAAATCTTGTTTCACGAAGGTTGGTTGTTGGAAATGGTGATTGTATACGAAATGCTTTCGTTTTCAAAATTCATCATCCACCCCTGCCCAAAATTCAAACAGTGATTTATTACTAAATTACCTTTTGATTTCGCCACTTGACATGAAATCTATGAGGATGTTTTCTTCGACAGTTGAGAGCCCTTTTGGAGTATTTTGAAATGGATCCCTAACACACTCGTAACTTGCTATCAAGTTGTCAGCAAGAAAATGCTTTTTAAAATTCTTTGCCAGCATGGCTAAATGATTTTCAATGGTTTCAAAAACAACTTTCACATGTTGTTCTTCAGCCTTGTAAATTTATCCACATTTTCAAACATTTTAAGGTTATTTTGCTTTAAATTTCTGCTCCATAATTCCAGTTTTCTTCAAAAAAACATTAATTTTATCACTGGTCTCCAACATATGCATATTTGCTCCTTGGAGTTGAAGATTCAAGGTATTTAATTTCTCGAATGTATCGACCAAGTAGCTCAGTTTCATCACAAATAAAAAACCGTCTCGAAACTTCTCAGCTTCACGTCGGTTTTCCTCTTCTAGAAAAGTGGCAATTTCGTCTGCTGATCCATAAACACATTGCAAAAATTTCCCACACGATAACGATCTTCCCTCCCAATAAAATAGCAGCGATGAATGACTTTACAAAGTACAGAGATGATTCTTGATTTTTTAGGGAGGCCTCATTTTTATATAATTTACTGTGGTTACAACTATAGTTGCCACAATATTCAGACTGTTTTTGGTCATTCATTTCTTTGGAAGCCAGAGCTTCTCTGTGAATCATGCAATGTGTCTATATGCACAGTAGAGATTTTTGTTTCGCAAGTGCTTGGATACTTTGGAATCTTCCAGACATTACACGAGCACCAACGGTGCATATTCTGACACAATTTTTCCACTCTTTTTTTTCCTCGTTTATAAAATTATTTAAAATATCAAATAATGATAGTGCTGTTGCTTTTAGTTTTACTGGTCTACAAAAAACGTAATTCTTCTACTGCTGACATACCATCACAAAATCGAACATGCGCAATAAAATGAGCATCTTTATTGCTATCTGTTGCCTCATCAAGCTGAACTGCTTGTCACGCAACTTTCCGAGAAGTTGCTACTATACATCTTCAGCTATATCATCGATTCGACGGACAACAGTATCATTTGACAGGAGTATGGATTGCAAGTGTTTTGCAAAATTACCTCGAAACGTAATTTCTACAATCTCAATTGCAGCTCGCAAAATAAGCTCTTCGCCAATGGTGTGAGGCTTTTTACATCTGGCTATTTTATGAGACTTTGTAAGAAGCAAGTAAAGCTTTTTCTTTTTATGAAGCAAGTAAAGCTTTTTCATTCAAGTTTTTTTTAAAATGTTTTTGCTTTTCATATGATTTTAATTTTAATTCAAAAATTAAATGAATAAATAAATTCTCGGGTTTGTTAACGTACTCACCTTGAAGCCTTTCCAAATGTCGTTTAAGTTTATTAAGTTTTATACTGTCTGTTGCCAATATTTTTGAGCAAATAACAAACAGGGGCTTCTCTTCTTCATTTACTTCACTAGTGGTAAATCCAAAATTTAAGTATTCTTGAGACTGTTTACTTGATTTAATTTTCTGATCCACGCTCGTCTATGCCCTTGTTGATGCTTGATTATCGTCTAATGTTTGCTTACGACTTCAAAATTTATCCATTATTCCATTTAAATCTACTGCCGTTATTTAATACCGTGAATTGCAATTAAAGCACAGATTGCAAAATGCAGATTCAAGATAGATTCGGCAGCATTAGAAGGATCGACTCGACCGCGACTGACTGGAATTGCCCGAGGCGCAGCATTTATACACGTTTTTGCATAGACGGGGTTCGACAGGTTGCGCAGATGTCCGCGAAAGTGCCGAATGTGATGAATAGCAGAATTTGACGGATAGGGAGCAACAAAGACTAGATTACTTTTCTAATGACATTTGTACTTTTAGAAATGGATGATTGAGGAAGAAAATATTTAATTTAATTAAAATTTATTTCGCAATCTGTTCCAATTTAAAAATAAGAAAGGGAAAGTAACATAATACTTATCCTATTACTTAAAAGTATCATATACAAAATTCAATACTTATATTGATAATTTGCACGGTTTATGATTAAGGTCGTATTGTAGCTTTAGCCTCAAAGTACATTATTATTGTATTGAATACATTGTCATTGTATAGGGGGCGATGGAAACCATGATTGGAAATCGGATCGCAAGTATTGAAAGTTTGAGAAGCACTGGGTTAACTGAAAGGTTAACTGCCTAAAAAGAGGAATGATGCTTCTGTAGAGGATCTAAGTGAAACTGACACAATTATATCTTTCGTTCGAGCATAACATTCAAAGTTTTGAAAAATCGTGAAATTTTGGTGCTTATTGTCGGGTTTTTATAGTTTATAAGGTTTATCTTAATTTTGTTAACAGTTATTTTAAGTTTATGCTTCTTTCCTATCAATTCTAGTCTCAGCTTATAATTTCCTACCAGAATGTAATTTCAGGAGCGTAGTGAATGCAAATGAGTAAGAGTACTATTTAAGTCGATGTTTCATCGACTTCGAGAAAGAGAGTCTGAGTTTCTGACTAGCGCGCGTTTGCCTTTTTGCTACGTCTTTCTGAGCTTTGCTACGCTCGGCCATATTTTAGGCCCTTGTTTGGCTTCGCCGATTTAATTAATATTTAGGGGCCAACTACTGAACTAATCCTGATAGCTTCCGCAATAGCTTTCAGTTAACTTTAGTTAAGCTTAGTTAAGTTTAATTTCTTATTCATTTAATTTCAAGCCCAAGTGGAGGCTTTGCTGTATACTTCAAGTTAGAGTTAGAAGTTGATTGTATTTATTCTGCGAAATAAAGGGTAGTTAGGTGGCTTAAGTCTTACGTGTTTGTTCACACACTTAAGCGATTATTCGCCTGTTAGTGCTTTGGGGGTTCAAAGGTTGAACATTGAATTAAATAAGTGAAACCCCACATTTGGCGCCCGAACTTGTTCTTAACGAACCATGCCGCTAGGTAATGAAGATTTCTCGTTGACCCCTCCGACCTTTCAGTTCCCTCAGCCACAACCAAACCCCATAGATGGGTTAAAAGGTGACGTTTTAAAAGGTGACTCTAATTATCAGGTATTATGTAACTGTATTGTGTAATTGTAAATATTGTGTATATTGTAAATATGTTACGATGTATGTGATAGCTTATTCAGACAATTCGCACGCCTTTGACGAAACAAAATAAGAAGAGAAAAAACTCGTAATAACAGAAATGATTTGCAGAATGAACCTGTTAAGGAAACCCTTTGTGGTTTGCACTTTGACGAATGAAACGACGACTCAAAGGTAACTTAAAAAATTAATTCAAAGCGTTTTTGAAGAACTGAAAAAGAGGACCATTATTTCCTTATACAAGAATCCCAACTTCTCAGGATAAAAAGAATCAACGATGATGCAGAATTTCTACAAGAAGAAATTTACTACTTCATTCATATACTTCAACACAATAAAATTCCCAATAAAATAATTTCTCTTTCGCTTAAAAAAGCCGGCATTTACCTTAATCTTTAAATTCCTTGTAACAAGTGATATGAAATTTTTGCTTAAACCGAAAGGAGGCAATTTGTGGATGACTTTAACAAGAATTTAATATATATATGTATAATTTAATTCCTCAGAACTCTATCTTTGACATTCTACATCAGTGAATTAAGTTAGTATTTCTTTACATAATTAAATACTCTCTAATTTGCTGGCCACTACTGAACTTTTACTAATTAAGAGCCTTTTCCTTTTCTGAAAAGACGTTTTTATAGCTCGAATGCGTGAAAAATGACGACTTTTTGCTAACAAATACATTTTTCCATTTCCGAAACTTTGGCCAATTCTACCAGCACCCCCTCTTTCCGTCATTCAGACGCTTCCGTGTAACAAATTCCAACCCCCCCAAAATTAACTGGATCTCTCCTTTCTCAGAACATAGGCTTAGTAAAAGCGTCGCAAATTGCGCGGCAGTTTGTTTGCGCTCTCCTACAGCGAAGCAGCCCGTATCGTCACTAATTTAGCTCTGAATAAGAAGCACCTACAGGTAGGAAGTGCTTTTCTTTTTTGATGCAAAACCTCTCCATACGTAGCAATGTTTTACTTCATTCCCCTCAAAGGTCGCATTTATTTATCCATTCTTTTACTTTAGCAAAAAGTATTTTCATTTTTAAGTAAGCATTCGAACCTGGCCCTTATTTAGCATTTACATTTGACAATCAAATTTTTCGATAAAAATTTGAGCTGTACATTGTAATAAGTACAGCATTTTATTATTTTCATTATTTTTATTCTTGTCCTTCATTTTACCAATTTTATTGATATTTCTTTCGTTTGTAATTCATCCAATCTTTTCCCTTGATTATAAATATTTTATTTCGGCATTACATGTAAAATGTTTTCCTTGTAACGTTTGTTTCTGTGTTCAGACAACAAAAACTGGTAGGGAAAAGAGACCAACTCAATGAGAGCCTCAAACTTGTGTAGATTTTTTGAAGTATTGTATATAAAAAATATTTTAGAATTAATAACCATTATACTAATTGACGATAGAGGTCTCAGCGAGTTGATCGGAATGAAACCGGTTCTTGTTGTTCAGTTAATTGACTTTGTTTAAAGCTTCAAAACGCTTTTTCCTTGACAAGTTCTGTTGGGATATTCCATTCAATGCACGTATAAAGAGTAACTACCGAAAACGGAGAGAGAAATGAAGAATCCTAGAATAAAATAATTGAATAATGATAATTGTACGCGCTTAAATATCAACAACGTATACGATTGATCTGCAACTCTCCACTCAACTAACAAATGGACTTTGATCGGCATCCGTAATGCCGGGAAATAGACCACATAAAGATGATTATATTCAACTCGGGAATTAGAAGATAACTCTTTAAACCCTGATTCAACTTCTGTCCGTATATCAGCGGAAGCTTTGACTCACTCGGTGTGAGGAGGTGCCAACAAAAGTATTAACAACGGAAGCAACAACAGAATTCCAGAAATAAGTAAGACATTTCTTAAACCCTTGCTATTGAGGTTCAGAAATAACGACATTATAGACAGAAATCTATGCATTGAAGAAAACAGCAACAGAAGAATATAGTGGTTTTTTTTAGAAGAATGCTGGTTAGTCAGAGTTAGTTATTCGCATAGAGTTATGATCAAGGTTAAGAAATTCAGGTGTAGAGATTAGCAAAACTTTACATCACAAGTATATCTCAGTTCTCGTTTTGTATGTCCGCGCACACACACCTACCTATACACACACACACATACAGAAATAAATAAATAAAATAAACAGAGAGAGGAGGAGAAACTTGTGATTAATCTCAAATCACTCTAGAAAATGAGTTCTGTCGACTACTGCGGTGAATATTCTGAGAGATGCAAACATGCATCTTCGTAAAATGAAAAGCAATTCTGAAGTTTTAAGAGAGCTTTGGGTCAAAAACGGAATCGATATTGAGGAAAATAATTTGAATAAATAATTTGAATAAAAATTCGTCAAAAGTTCTAGGCTTGAAGTGGGATACAGATCAAGACAATTTAAGTTTAGATGTAGCACAATTCAGGGAATCACTTAATGAACAAACAGTAACTAAAAGACTTATCCGCAAACTGTAGCCAAAATCTATGATCCAATTGGACTAATTCCTGTATATGTAATTAGAGCTAAGTTCATGATTCAAGAATTACGGGAATCTGGTTGTGATTGGGATTCCGGGGTATCTGATGAGCTAAGATGGAAGTTTTTGACATGGTATTTCGAAATCGAGGATCTTGTTAACATTAATATTCCTAGAAGATATTTCTTGTGTGGCTCAGCAATTAATGCAGAATATATGATCCTGATTGTTTTCGCCGATGCTAGTATCAAGGGATATGGTGCTATAGCGTATCTTCAAAATTCCACTACTTTGGAGACATCCTTTGCACTATCTAAAAGCGGAGTAGCTCCCCTAAAGAAGCTTACACTTCCTCGCTTAGAACTGATGGCAGCTACTATTGCTGCAAAAACAGCTGACTATCTGAAAACGCTCTTTAATATCAAGGAATGCAATATTTATTTCTTTAGTGACTCTCAAATAGTGCTTCACTGAATAAAGGGTTGTGCCAATAATTGGAAGCTTTTCGTAGCAAATCGTGTTAGAGAGATACACAGTTTAATCATTCCTGTTCAATGGCAATTTTGTAAAGGAATTGAAAATCCTGCAGATGTTGTATCACGAGGTGCAAAGTTAACAGATCTTATAGAAAATGAATTTTGTTTTCCCGGACCACCTTGGCTAAGACAAGGTAACTTTAGTAATCAAAGAGTTGAACCTATTTTAGATCCTGAACTTAAGAAACTTTCTCGTGAAGAACAGGGAAAAACTATATTGCACGTTGCATCCAATAATCAAAATGAACTTGACCTTCTTACTAAGTTTTCGTCCTGGAATAAACTCAAGCGTGTAACTCATGGTGTTTAAGGTTTTGCAACAACAGTAAACCTACATCTTTAAAACTCAAGGATTTTTTAACGGTTCAAGAACTGAATAAGGCAAGCAATTTGATTTTTAAAATCATATAAAATTCCGAATTTAGAGAAGAAATAAAACTCTTGAAAGCAAGGAAGAAGTTGAATCTCAGCAGTAAAATACCTAAGCTAAATCCTTTCCTTGACACAGAAGAAATCCTTAGAGTCGGTGGTAGCCTCAGCAATTCGAATCTTTCGGAAGACAGAAAATATCCAATCGTACTTCCTAACCGGCATCAGGTTACTGAATTGATCGTCAGACATTTTCACGAAGTGAACCTACATGGAGGAGCTACATTAGCATTATTAGCTCTGCGACAAAAATATTGGATCGTTAACGGCAGAGAAATTGTAAGAAAAATAATCTGGAAATGCATAAAGTGTTTTAAAAATCGAAAAACTACTGCCAGTCAGATAATGGCCGATCTCCCGGCTTCTCGTGTAGTGCCGGATAGAGCATTCTCGAACACAGGTCTCGATTTTGCGGGACCATTCCTGATTAAGAATAGAAAGGGAAGAGTTGGAAAGACATATAAATGCTACGTTTGCCTTTACATATGCTTCAACACAAAAGCTATTCATCTAGAAGTAGTCAGTGATCTAACAACAGAGGCATTTATAGCGTCTCTCAAAAGATTTCTGTCACGCAGAGGAAAAACCCAGAAAATATTTTCAGAGAGAGGAACCAACTTCGTTGAAGCTGAACTTGAGTTGAAAAGATACCTGACTAAACTTTCTTCTGAGGAAGCATTTCAGAAGTACCTGATTAATGAAAGTATTTTTTTTTCACTGGGCCTTCAACCCTCCTGCAGCGCCTTACTTTGGCGGCCTCTGGGAGGCTGATGTAAAGCAAATGAAGATTCATTTAAAGAGGACTGTTGGAATACAGATTTTAACTCACGAAGAATTCTACACCCTAATTACTCAAATCGAGGCGTGTTTGAATTCCAGGCCAGTAGTTTCCATCTCCTCTGATCCTGTTGACATTAGTCCCTTAACACCTGGACATTTCCTAATTGGAACTACGTTAACAGCAATTCCTGAGCCTGATCTTACTAATAATAGACTAACTCCTGCTAAAAGATGGAAATTGACTCAACAAATTTTCCAGAGCTTCTGGAAACGTTGGTCGAACGATTACCTATCCCAGTTGCAAGGACGTACCAAATGGTTGAGGTATAAACCAAATTTAACCGTCAATGACTTAGTCTTAATAAAAGACGACAATTTGCCTCCATTAAGATGGCGGCTTGGATGAATAACTGAACTATATCCGGGTGCCGATGGAAAAGCTCGCGTAGTGAAACTAAAAAGTTTATTGGGCGAAATGAAGAGTCCTATACATGAACTTTCCATGCTACCATTGACAAAATAAGACTTTAAAACTATGCGTTCATTTTTTTATGCTTTACAGTTATTAATCCAGTATTGTGTTTCAGATTTAGAGCATGAGTTAACTACATATTTATGGTAATTTAGCAGTTTTATATTCATTTTACCATTTGTCTTGCACTCTGAAGAATTGTAAGTATATTTTACATGTAATTTTTGTGCTAAAGTTAGTATTATTATCTGAATTTATTGTACATGTGCTTGTTATTCTACATGATTCATTAGTGAACATTTTGGTATATATAAAATATAACTATATATATATATATAATATAACTGCGCGTGGTGCATTCTGAAACGTAGCGAAGCCTCTAAATATTATCTGACTATGAAGTTTAAACTGATATTCAAATTTTACGAACACATTACGTAGTCTTTCTTTTTTATCAAGATTAAGGCATATTTTTGAAATATAAATCTTGCATGACAATCAGTGGCATACATTGAAAAAACATAATAACTCTTGACTTTTATATAATAACTCTTGATTATAATTTTCCGTATTTTTAAACTACCAGCTATTTTTAAAGATTTTGTTTGTCCGTTTGTTTATTTTGCATTAACAATTTACTTTAATTTTATTCATATATTATCCAAAAATATTTAAAGCTGCAGGAAACGCACAAAAAAACTGTAAAATTACTTCATAAATAATCTTCTAATCGATCATAGAGTTTCATAAAATGCATTGTAAACTTACTAGCCTTAAAAATTACTGGCATGTTTTTCCATTATTTTCCTATTTCATGATCAGGATAAAGGAAAACGAATGCAAATATTCCAAGAACATTCCATCAGTCAGTACATAAATATAACGTAAATAATTTTGGAGTATACTTGGACACGACGCATAGCTGTGTTATGAACGCGCTTCCGACTGCGGATGAATTACTAAGGTGTTTCTCTAAACCACGCAACTCATACACATATTGGACTACAGAATAAAAATAATAATTTCTAATAACATAAGATTTTGTTTAAAATTCATAAAATACTTAATGAACTAAAAAGGAAAAAATAATTTATCATATAGCTTAACAGGAATAAGAGATTAAATAGTTTTCCTCACAAAATTCATCTACTATCATCTACATCATGAATAATAAAAGCGTGGACGCTTTTAATAAATTTATAAGGATAACGACTTTTTTACATTACATTTCGATTAGGATTAATTTAAACGTTCAAGCTTTTATTATTCCTGATATAAAATTGTAGATGAATTTTGTAAAGAGAAATTTCTAACATCTTGTTCCCATTAAATTGCATGATAAATTATATTTTTTCTTTTAGCTCATGAAATACTTTATCAGTTTTAAACAAAAGCTAATTTGATGAAAAACGTTTTTATTATTTTTATTTTCCCTATAATCTGAATTACCTGTTATTTATAAAATTATTCAACTGAAAAATATTTTTTAAACAATGAATACTCACTGCTTTATTTCCAACAATTTTGTTGCTATTTACAACCTTACGATAAAATATATTATTTCTAACTTTACATTTATATTTATAGACATTATATGAGATAAAATAAATTTGATCTTAGGCTATTTGCGGTAATGAACTCGTATTCTTTCCATTTCCATTAAAACATTATTACTGTAATAGTTTTTGTTTTTCTCATTTTATTAGTTTTGTGCTCTTCAGCTTATCTTTGCAACAAAAGTTTTTGGATCTTAGGACTTTAAAATTATGAAATGGAAAAAAAATTTGCCATTTTCCTATTTTTATAATTTATTTTATTTTTCCCATTTCGGACGGCACGTTTAATCTCATATAACTGTAAGCGCTAATTAATGCTTAAACTCTGTTGTTTCTGAGATTAATAAAATGAAATTAATAGTAAATGCAAAAAATTTCTTTAAAAAACAGGGAAGAAACAGCATTTGTAAAATGACAGATGACTGCTATAAAAAGCTTAATTTCTTTGCAAGCAATTCTTTCCAACAAACGAAGGAAAATAAATAAGTAAAAATCAATATTAGAGAAATCTTGTGACGTATATGACATCGTAACTTAGCGAACCCTAGGAAGAAGCAAAACTTCGCCATGTGCTTAAGGTTATATGCAGCGTATTAAAGGGGAAAACAAAAACGTACAAAATCTCCCATTTCATTTCTTTTTATCACTCTCGTTTTAAGGGAGAGCGAAGAGTTTCTTTCACGATCTTTGAAAATTCAGAGCTTTAAAACAGATATATTTTTAGACGTTGAAATTTTAAAGTAATAGACGTCAAATAGTCGAAAATACAATTGCTTTTTGAAAATTCACTAAAGGAAAGAACAGAAATTACATTAAAAATTTCACATAAATTTCATTTTAAAGTGTTTATTCCCCCTTCTTTTTCCAATTATGTAAATTCTGAGTTTTTTTTTTTTAGTTTTTCCATTAAACGAAAGTATGTGTTTCAACATTAAATTTAAAAAGAAATCAAAGTCAAATTTTGAAAAAGTTGCTCCCTCACACTATACTATATTGTGATCCATAAGCAGTGCATGCAAAACTTGAGCTCGATGTCTTATCAGGAAGCAGCTTTCAAATCAATGCCAAATTTTATGAGTGAGTACTATAAATGCTTATAATTATGAAAAAGGGGTTTTTAGCTGTACAACTCTTATACGTTATGTATTTATTGTTAAACTAGTTTTTTAGAAGTCCATTCTCTCATTCTGGTTAATCTATTGTGATATCGCAGTCATACGTCAACCCGTTATCGCCGAATGGAATTGCCCGAAATTCCTCCTCATATTTTCTCCCACTGTAACAAGAATTTCCCTGTTGTTTGTCAGCTCAGCTTCAGCTATGCCAAGGTCGATAATCCACTTGCTTTCCGAAGGTCGTCAAAAATCCATTCTCTTTATCTTTACAGTCAACATGACCGTTATTCGCTGCATGTGGTAAGAGAAGGCGTGATTTTTATACAGACACGCCAATAAAAACTCTACTTTTTCTTTCTGCAAATTTTTCTTTCTGCGCTTTCATTACTCTCAACCATTTTCAGTTTGTGATCTTAGCGCTTCTAGCAAATTTCCCGAGCAACAAACAATTGTAAAACCAGACCTAATAAAATGACTAGACTGATATTTGGGAAGGGAAAATATCTAACCTAATAAAGTTTCAAATCTAACCTAATATCTTTTGACTGTATGGTAATAACATTCCGAGTGTACGAAAATACGCGCTTACCTTCTTTCACTTGGGTTCGTAAGCCGGTTCCTAGCAATCATTGAGAGTTATATTAACCGCTAACTTCGGGAGTAGGGATACCCAACGAGATCGGAATGTACCCCTTGGGAGTCGATAAAATTTTAAAGAGGTCTATGACAATCAAGTGGTCGATAGTCGAATATGAACCAGCAACTGATCGGCATAATCAAGATCCTATTCATCAGTTTTCTGTGCGACTTTCTCAGTTCTTAAAATATTTTCATAGTCAGTTTTTATATACCTTGGTTCAATATTTTTGTGAATTACACATATTACTGGAAGGAATCGTCATAACTTCCCTCAATGATACGTCAAACAATAGATATAGCTTGGAATTCCTCCAAGTCTTAAACCACGTTTTCGAAAAGAGTTTTTATTTGCATTTGAACTTGCACTGATTTACTCATCTCCTTCGATGTGTTTGGCTTTCCACAAAATTCAGTTCTGCTTATCAGTTTCTGAACATAATTTCTGTAATGACATTTGAAAGCTTTTATAATATCCTGGTTTAAACGCTGAATGTTAGAAGTATCTGCAAGAAGTGAAATTAATTTTTTTAGGAAAGAGATCACGTGTGTGTGTGTGTGAGAGAGAGAGAGAGAGAGTTACAGTTATCTAATTATGACTATTGGTTATGCAAGCATGATCAATGCTTTCTTTGGTTTTTCTATAGCCTACAGTTATCACTTCCTTTCTATTCAAAATCTGTTAATGTACAGTAATGTTAAGAAGCTTTTCATGAACTTCTTTTTATAACTTTCTGAGAACCCAATATACCTATCCCAAAGGGAAGATTTTGGAATTTTAAAAGACGGTATGCAGAAGTTGACTTTCACCTCCTATCAGCTGCAATTCGAGAAAGAACTCTACAACGCTTTTAGAAGATTGTTTTTGTTAACCTTAAGATCAGGAAATTCTGGCCCTTTGAAGTCCAGTTGAAGGATAAAAAATTCTGAAAACCGTGTAACACAGGTACAAGTGCCGAAGAATAAGAAAATTCCTTTCAAACACGTTTTATTGAAGTACGACATAACTAAACGATAAATCCACAGTCCAGAATATGTTAAACGGATGAACTAAAGCTTTGATAGGTACAAGTAAGGATATTTTGCCACAGAAGAGTCAGTCTTTTGCCAAACTGAGTTTTATAAGGGGCGGAGATGAGTTTAATAAATGGCGACTTTTCTTTTGTTTAGTAAGAATTTGTTTTGGTTCCTGGAAATTTGAATGTAATAAGCGGCTGAGTTTGCTTCAACTATTCTATAAAGTAACATATTAAAACGTAATACAATTAGACAAATGTTGAAAATTCTTTGGTCTTTTTTAAGGAGCAGCCGAAAAATTTTCAACAAAGCCACGTTTTTGATTTATATCTTAATGATTATAAAGCAAAAGTAAGGTACAAATAAATTAAATTAATTAAAATAACGTAAGGTTATTAAAATTTTTTGCATGATTCAAATAAAGAATGCAATAAAATAAAGCATTTTTTTTTAATTTTTAGTTTTTCCAGTAAATCATAAAGATAATCTGCTCTGACGTAACCCAAAACAAAAAATATTGTAAAAAACTTAAATGATATAAAATAAGAATTCTCGAAACTAAATAAATAATTAGTCAAATTAGGAGCAACAAGCTATTAGTATTTTTCAAAATTGCCAAAAAAAAATTGCACAAATCAAACGCAGTCAAGTTTATAAAGTCAAGACATTATGAAACTAAAACACATTTTTCTTAGGATATTAGGCTACTAGTTTAAATTGTGAAATATTTTAACAAGCAAAAGGCTTAAAATAGAAAAATTAAACTTTAATTCGATTATTTAATTGTTATAGTTTAATTATATAAATATATATATATATATATATATAATAGTTAAAACATCTTACAGTTTTCCAAACTTTCCAGATTCTTGTTCTCTTTAAATCAAAATAAGTGCAAAGAGTGGGAAATTATTTCAAGAGTTAACATAAATACTAGCAACGTTAAATTATGTTCAGAAAATAAAGACAAATCAAAAACTTGTTTCTTTATTTCGGATTCATAAAAGCACACTTACAATGCAGCAGTTAGGCTCGCCCCCCCCTACCGAGTTTAATATTGGTAATCGAGATACCACTAAAATTTCAACAACTGCATTCATTTTTCAACGAACATTTTGTGAGATTTCAATAAAATTAATCGTTTCAACATTTTGAGAACGTTTAGCTTTAAAAAAAGAAGGTTAGGATTCGTAAAATTCGACTGAATAAAAATCTTGGTCTCCCCTCCGTCAGCTTCCAAGATTCATGGATTTCAAAGATTCGAATTTCCGTCTTTGATAAATAAAATCTATAAAAATACATTCGTCATAGAAAAACTTGCATTTTTACCCCGTAACAAATTTAGCGAACCATTTTCCTATATACTCACTTCTCAGATCGTTCCAGAACATTCATAAATCTGTGCTTTATATTCTTCTCACAATTCTGTTCGTTAATGGGCAAATGTCCTATGCTTGAAAATAAACACGTTCAGAAAATAAAAGCAGAGAAATAATGAATTTTAGTACTTACTCCCAGGTTTGTTCATCCGGATAAATCGCACTTCGGACTTCCTGTTAGTCACGGAAAAGGACTAGAACTGCAAGAGCGGTCTATGGCACTCATACATCTTGCAATGCATTTGTGTGGGCGTAAGCATGGATCCCATTTTTGACTCTGGTTATTAAAGCGGCTTCAGCTTTCAGTTGAAAAGTAAGCTTTAGAACATTCCCCCCTCCCCCGTTTTCGTGATACTCGTTTGCATTTACATCAAAGCGTGCTCTAATATGTATACGGTAGAACCTCTTTTTAACTGGCAGCAACGGGATCGCGTTGATTCCAGATAAGAGGATTTTCCGAATAATTGAATATATATTTCTAGAACTTATCTGTAGAAGTTGCAGAATACGAAGTTTGCCAGTAGTGATTTTTATCTATAGGCCAAAATTAAAATAAATAATACTGAAAATCGTACAGATTATTTAAAATTAAAGTACCTAACATGATTTTATGTTTCAGAAAAGCAAAGTTAAATAACATTTTAGAATTACAGCGTTCATTATCACATGAAAATTACGAATTTCTTAGTATGATGGCATATACCTTTGAATATCTGCCTGTTTATAATATTGTCGTAGTTTTAAAAATTCACTGTGTATACAACGAAGCTTCATAACATATCCGGATATACACGAACATTTCTTGGGAAAAGTTATGAAAATCTGATATTTTTCCACAGCTTTCTTCTACGTAACTTTCTTGCGCTGCCGTGATCTTCATTTTCATCCTTTCTCCTCATCATCATCATCTTCTTTTTTTTCCTGTACATGTTTGATTATTTAATCGTCATCTTGAAAGAATGCAACTGGAACAGAATTCTTTACATCTACATCCACTACTATTAATCCACTCATCACCATTCACTAATATTAATCTTCTCCGAATATGTAGGTAAATCCAAGATGTCTGACTCGAATGCCAGACGTGTTTTAAAATCAAGAGAATCTTCTTCACTCGATTAGTTATCTACGAACATATCACAAGTCACTATGCACACCAACAGGGACGAAATGTTCTTGATATCTTTCCAGGAGCGACACAAGATAACTATGGCGTCCTTCAGTCGGAACTGCTTCTGAAAATAATCGACCCTACTTTTAAAGTTAACACATAAAACGGAATCGGTAGTTCATATTTATGTTCTAGATAATTCCTTGGGTCGCTAATTTGGGCGCCAGAAACTAACACAAATGTTTCCAGCATTTAAGTCCAGATTGTTAATACAATACGTGCTATTTTATCTCATAGGTCTAAACTTCGGATTGAAGTGTCTTCAAATGACTTTCAAAGCAGCCGTTACTTTGATATTGCCCGGTTGCATATAAGCAAAATGTACACTGCTAGGACAACGGCTTGAATTTGGCCAATGACAGTCCAGATGAAGGTCATCATTAACTCCGCCCACACGAGTGATGTCATATTTCTGACGTTTCTTTACATTCTATTGTTCGGCGTTACGAAGGTCGTTCTTTGAATGTACATTTAGTTTTTAGGAATGAAACTGTTTGTATATATGCGTATATATCTGTATATAACGATTTAATGTTTGTTTCGGAATATTAAGGATTACTCAGAGCTTAAATTGCTCCGGAACCCAGCTCCTGTACTTCATAGTTTTGGGGATATGTTCTAATTCTAGCAGGAGCGCACCGGAACCTTAAATAAGAAGGTTCCGGCACTTCTTTTATGTAACTCAACAACAATTTCAGTAGAAATTTGATATCGAAAATTTTATTTTTTCAATAAAATTACGTTAAAAATCACATTAAATTTTAATTTATCTCTTTACACTTTATTTATTTAATTTCTTTAATTATTTAAATAGATAATAAATTAGTTACGAATTAATTAAATAATAATTATCAATTAAACAATAATTCATAAATATTAATATCAATTAAATAATTATTAATTAATTTGATAATCATTAACTGTTTAATTTTTAAATTACTAATAATTTTAATAGTCATTTTGTTCATTTATTTACACTTCTTCCTCTTTCCTAACGGTCTTCCATAGGGCTCCGGCCCTTCTACTTTTAGAAATTTAGTTCTGGGATTACTCTACTGTTCCAATAGAAAATTAGATCAAGTCAGATGGAAGGTACTCACGGCTGGAATGTGCATGTAAAGTGTGGTTTACAAATTATTCTGCATACTGATAATCAGAAACGTTTATGTAATGAAGAGTTAAATCATCTAATACATCAAATGTACCAAAAATGCTAATTTGTGTCGTAAAGTTAAGAGAAAAAAGGCTTTATAGATTATTCTTTGGAAATCTGAGATCCTGAAAAATGGCCAATGGAGAAAAAAGACCAAAAGGAGAAATATATATATATATATATACGCATACATACACACTCACACACACATATATATGCACACACATATACTGATACATCTAATTCACATATACTGATACATCTAATTCACATATATATTGAAAATATATGTATGTGTGCCCATACTCACGCATATATATATACACAAACATGCGTATAGAGAGAAATTTTATAAAGTTCGAGACATAAATTTGTATTCCTTCTCGAACAGTAAGGAAATAATACTTTAAAGAAAAATTAAAAAATAGCATCACTAGAGCAAATTTAGATTGCAGAGTAAAAATGTTGTTCATTCAAAGAACGCATTTCGTAACGCCCAACAGAATGTAAACAAACGTCAGAAATATAACATCACTCATGTGGGCGGAGTTAATGGTGACGCTCATCTGAACTGTCATTGGCCAAACTCAAGCCGTTGTCCTAGCAGTGTACATTTTGCTTATATGCTGCCCGGTTTACTTCTGCCAGTTACGAAGGATTTTACTGCGTTATTTTCGAGCACCTATTATTGCATCACAAGCAGCGGCTATTGCTTCATTTCGGGTTTGTGAATTAAAGAAAAAAAGGTTTTTTGACACATGTTCATAGAAAAATAGTGTCTTATTTAGAAATCAGTATTTGCTGTTCAAAAGAGGATAAAATAAGTCAGAATTATCCGTTATCTAACAGCGAACTAATTAAATTACTTTTTTCAAATGGACTGCTGTAACATTGACTTTTTGTACGAAAAGAAATCCGATGTATACATCGCACGACTTTCTTGTACGGAATATTAAATTATACGCATTTTACATTTCAATTAAACTTATTGGATTGAATTAAATCTACTTCGTAGATAGCGCATAAACCACAATAGAATAAATGCACTCTTTAAAATTCACTATATTTGTTTACCATAGCGGCACTCTGGCGTTAGGTTCACTTGACAGCGTTACATCTCATTCATTTTATAACTCAGAACGCACAAAAATTATGTATATCATCTGAAGAATTATCCAATCGTTGCTACATGTTCTATTCAAATACTATAATAAATCTAAAACAATGTATAAAAGAAATTAAACAAACAAAAAAGGAAGAAAATTTTTTTTCACAGACGATTCAGTAATTCTCATACAATTAATTCAGTTCTCACTTCGCGACAAGGCAAAAATGCATTAAAAACTCAAAATATCTGTATCAAAATTATGAAGTAAATCTTAACACTTATTTCCTTGAATAAATTCCAGAATGTACCTTTTGAATGATATTTTTTATTTAAGAATCTTCATCTATTTTTTTATGAATAATATTAAGTGATTTTATAAGACAAAATTATTTTAAGCTGAAAAGATTTTGCTAGTAATTTTTTTTAATTTAAATTTTTCTTCAAACATTTTTTCTTCAAAAATTAAAGAATTAAAAATTCCTTCTTCTCCCACAATTTTGAATGTTTTTGCCTCAAAATGCTTTATTCTATATGTTAGAATGTTCTTAACAACTTTAAGGATAGATTTTGCGGTTATAGAATTTGGTTCCAAGAAAAAAATAAAAAGCACATTTTTATGAAAAAACTTTAAAAAAAATGATCTCAATCACATTTTCACTTCCAATAATTTTTCTTTGCGCTATTTTGGAAAAAAAAAACCAATCCTTGTTTCTATTAAGTACATAATTTTAAATAAGCAGTAAAAGTATTCAATAATTTAGTCCATATCTGTAGAAGTTTTAGGACTCTTAAGTAAAAGGATATATTGAAAAAATGAAAACTGAGAAAACGCGGTTTAAAGAATGTAAACTGTCTAAATGGTCATTAAATCGTTTCAAATTTCTTAAAAATTTTATTTCTAAATTTCAATACATATGTATTGAAACCTGCTGGTCAATTGGTGTGTTCAATTGGTTAATATAAACATAAATTGCAGGCTTTTGTCTGAAACCTCATCTGGCTAGAAATATTGCAAGAAAAGTCATAACATGCAAGTAGAATGTTTCTTTACCTGTTTCTGTTCTTTAATACACGTTCAAAACAATTTTAATACATGAATTAATTACAATATATTTTCTAAAGCACTTATAATCAATATTAATAATATTAATTTGTCGTTTCATTCATTTTTTCAAAAAGCAAAATTTGAAATTTGAACAAACATAAAAACATTGTATTTAAAACCACTCAGCAGCATATGTGATTTCTTCTCTTTTTTTATCCATTTCTCCTCGTATATAAATTGCATTTTAAAATAATTTAGGTGTATTTTAATTAATTAAAGAGTTTAATGTTTGTTAGTAATGTTAATGATATGTTAATGTTGTTAGTTGTTAATAAATAGTGTTTGTTTCAGCACTATTTTAAAAATACTACAGTCAGGAACTTGATCGCTTTCATTACACTACCAATAATTTCAAATTTTGAAAAAGCATAATAAAGTTGACTGATAATGCACATAGAAACATTTGCTGAGCTCGATATATATGTAAAAACTTGCCAGTTTAAAGGTAAAGAAAAGTTTTTTTCCAACTTCACGTTGTATTTCAATAAATCAGTTTATAAACATAAACAGAGTTTCTTGATACTTGCAGTCATAACATTGCAGTCATACTTGCAGTCATTACACTCCTTTTCATTTATACTGATTTTTAATAAGTTACTGGAAAAAAGTTAAGAAGAAAAGAAAAGAAAAAAAAAAAAAAA
>KK116878.1:31451-74730 GCA_000611955.2 Stegodyphus mimosarum | reverse complement strand
AGTTAAAAAGAAAAAAAAAAAAAAAAAAAAAAAAAAAGAAAAAAAAGAAACTGAGGGGTTGCGTCATTTAAAAGGCTGTCAAAATTTTTAAAAGCATTTTATACCATTTATTACCGTCAGATCATTTCAAAATTTCTCTTCAGTGTAGTAAGGGTATTAAGGTATTTTTCTAGCAAAAAAGTGAAAAATCGATAATTTCATCTATTTTGGGGTATCGAGTCCCCTTAAGCATGATTTAATTCGCAGTAATAAAAGAAGGCGTTATCTTTGTTGTTGAGAAGCTTAGTTTCTCTAGATTGGCAACAAATCCACTATTCTCCTAAGTTTCAAATATAAACAACTATGGCCACCATAAGAAAAATGATTAGGCTTATCCGCACTTAAACAACTTTTAAATTGTTGATAATTCTACAAATCTTGCGTGCAGATTTACTAAAGTCATAAAAACCTTAACCGGAAGATAAGAACAACATAATTCAATTATTTTTGAAGCAAAAAAAAGCACAATTTACCAACATATAAGAATAAAAAAACTGAGCTCACTGAGCCGAGTAACAGAGTGGATATATATATATATATATTTATATACTTTTGGTGCGGTCGATTACAACCAAAATAGGAGGTACACATCTACATGTTATAGCAGCCCTATATACAAAATTTCAACGTTCTGAGGGTACTCGTTTTTGAGTTATGCGAGACATACAGGTATATGCGCACAGACGCCACGAAAAAATCTCTTGGGAATCCAGTTTAAATCAGTTTTATAATTTTTTTGGGGGAAAAGAGTCCTTTATTCTGTCCTTACGTACGGATGTCGCTTAAAAACATCATTAAATTGCATTCGATATCGGTCAAAATAGATATTTTCGTTGAAATATGATACCCGAAATTTTTCGAGATTACAATACTTCCTTTTTACTTCGTACAAGAAAGTTAAAATATGTAATTTATACGAATGACGAAATTACAAAATGTTGGCTCCGATTTTGTCAAAAACCTATCGATCTTAATGGCAAATCATTGAATGTTTTGGTCACCAAGAGGGGTGCGTCACTGCTTCAAGGCAGTTTATGGTAAAACCCAGTTCGGGCTATTCCTATAATTCCTACCTCCATGGTATCAACATAATTAGCAATAAAATTATTTAAATATGAATTGATATGAATATATGAATAATATTTTATAGAGTTCTACAGTAAACAAACTTAACATTTTCATAGGCGGAGCCCGCTGTTAATCCTCAACCTGATTAATTCTTCCCTGTAATTGGGAGTTGTCTGTAATTATTTTAATTAGCAAGTCATAAACAATTTTTATTGTAACCTACCTTGAAAGTTAAAAGCATGTTATAAAAAAAGTGTATTTAACTGAGATCGCCGGTAAGTTCACTTAATGTAGTGGTCCGAAAACACTTAATTTAATTCTTAACGTTTCAAACCAGGCATCAAAAAGCTCTTGAGATCAACTTTTTTTGAGTCGCAGCTGCGCTTTGATCTTCACGTTATATGTAAAACACTTCTCGAACTATTTATTTATTTGCTTATCGAATTTATGCCCTTTTTTATGTTGTAAGAGTCTGCAGATCAGATAATGATAGTTTTTAACGTCTCGAAAGAGAATTCAGTCTTTGAAAAGCTGTGAATAAACACCGACAGGAAGCTAATTATTTTTTTCGGGAAAGCAATTAGTTCTACATCTTCAATCAGTCAAAGCTTCTTTATTCTCAGTTCATAATATTTTCATCTCTTGATATTTGTAGTAGTTTTAAAATCTATTTTTTTTTTCTTGAAAGTAAAACTGAATTCTGTAGTTATTATATTTATATGTATATATATATTCAGAATTTTCATATTTGCGAAACGTAGCAGATACATATTGAACGTCAGTAACAATTTTTTAATGAGACCTTAAAAAATATAACGTAGAATAAGTGGAATACAAAATAAATATTGAAACAGAAATAAGAAAATGTATTATTCAGTTTTATTTGGATACCAGTTGCTACAAAAATATACATTTGTTCAGTTATATATTTAACATACAAATGAATTAACATTTAGCATGCATTTACAAAAAAAAAAAAAAAAAGATTTCGGATTCCAAATAGTTTAGAATGCAAATAACTATCTCACCTTCACGTTGCTTGCCATAAACGTTTATGAATACAAACGTCGCCGCATTTTTTTTTCTTTTTTAGTAACATATATAATATTATGCATTTTACACATCTTCGTGTCTATCTTAAGCAGTGTGTTCTCAAATTGGTAAATAGAAATACTTCACAATCTAGGAAAACTATTCAAAAGTATTTTAGTTTAGTCATCGCGCATAAAAATTTTTATGAGAGCTACAATAATCATTCATCAAACAGGAAACATAAATGGGAAAAAAATCGCGCTGCGTCTATCCGATACTTATCACAAAGAAAACGTAAAACAGTTTAAATAACCACTAAACAGCCACTAAAAACAATTTCGATGTTACTTCAAAAAATCCGATTGACAGATTCATTCCTCAATATGGCAAGAGCTAAAATTAAATCTTTAATTAACAAAATTTAAAACTGTAAATTCTTTAAAACATTCTGAATACTGAATACTAAAATTTACTTGAATATCTTAGCAAATGACAAATTTAATTTTTCAAACTTCAGTGTGCAATACACTAAAATATAGCCCCCTTTTTCTTCAGTGCTTATGTTTGTGTGCATACTTCACAAAATGAACTAATTTGTTGATACATTTCATATTTCACTTCTTTTGATGCTATCTTTTTCTGGCGTACTTCATATATTCCTTTCAGATGAATAAAATTAAAGTCAATTTATTACTCGTAAAATCCTCAAGAATTTGAGTAAACACAGAATCAAATTAAATAATCTAAAACAATTATACATAACTTTACAAAGTTCTATAGCTTATCTGCAACGGGTGGCAACAAATTTCCCTCCTTTTTGCCTTGGAGAATAGTAAAAAGCTGTAGATGCGTAATGATGAACACTCTGGAAATGAAATCGTTTTAAAAAAAAGGAATCGCGTAGTACTGCCGCTTTAAGCTGATGAGATCGTCTAAATTTGGCACTTCCTTTTGTGAGATTTATGGATTCTTCTTTTCTCTTAACAACTCATGTTTCTTGATATTTCTCTGCATTCAATTCCTGATTTACGAATCGCTTTTTCATCAAAATCCACATTCAATAATAATATAAAAATATTATAAAATCAAAATATCTAGGATCCTTAACAAAATTTCGCCCAGTGCCGTTTCAGTTTCCGATTTGCCCTCACATGGTGGGCATAAAGAGGTCAAACGTAATAAGATGATTAACCATCTTACTATGTTTCATCTTATGTACGTGATCCATCCAAGTTAAAACCCATCACTAATCAAGTGGGTAAACGATTGTGGGGTTGGACTTATTTAATTCAGTGTTCTAAACCTTAAACCCCACAAAACACTAGTAAGCGAATAATAGCTTAAGTGTGTGAACAAATACGCAAGACTTAAGAAGGGTTAACTACTCCTTATTTCTCAGAATAAATACAATCAACTCCTAACTCGGAGTATACAGCAAAGCCTCCACTTGGGCTTGAACTTAAATGAATAAGAAATTAAACTTAACTAAGCTTAACTAAAGTTAACTGAAAGATATAGCCGAAGCTATCAGAATTCTAAGTAGTTGGCCCCTAAATATTAATTAAATAGGCGAAACCAAGCAAGGGCCTAAAGTATGGCCGAGCGTAGTAATATCTAAAAGAGACGTAGTCAAAAGGCAAAAAAAAAAAAAAGGGTAGTTAACCCTTCTCAACTCTTACGTATTTGTTCACACACTTAAGCGGAAGACTTAAGTGGAAGCAGAAGACTGAAAAATGAGCAACGCCTTAGCCGGGAATCAAAGCACGGACCTCTCGGTTACGC
The DNA here is from genome assembly GCA_000611955.2 of Stegodyphus mimosarum. Taxonomy (NCBI): domain Eukaryota; kingdom Metazoa; phylum Arthropoda; class Arachnida; order Araneae; family Eresidae; genus Stegodyphus; species Stegodyphus mimosarum. The sequence goes on along the minus strand of KK116878.1, from coordinate 70,809 downwards.
AACAAGCGTGGTGACCACTACACCACGAAGGCATGCGAAGAAGGCGGGACTAATACCTTATATACTCCCCCCTTTTTAAAGGACGACTGGTGTTTGGGGGACCCAGTCGCCAAATCCCGGTGGTGGAGAATCATCATCCACCACCTTTTTTAGTTCGGGCGCCAGTTGTAGAGACATTAGGATTTTTTTTAAGCAGAAGAATGAAAAATGAGCAACGCCTTCGCCGGGAATCGAACAACCGACCTCTCGGTTACGCGTCGAGCGTGCTGACCACTGCACCACGAAGGCATGTGAGGAAGGTGGGAGTAATACCTTATAACTTGAATTCCCAAGAAGAAATGGTTGCTACAAAAAGTAATTTGTCCTTGGAATTGGGACATTTGTTTGAGACTACAAATAGTTATTTTCGTCTTCCAGGTATTTTGAAAATTGTGCATACAAAACAAACATTAAGTGGAGTAATTTGCATGACTTGAATTATACTAATCATCAAATTATACTTTAATAATATAGAACTTGTTAATGTTATACAGGGATTCAAAACCTTCCTTCAAAAGCATTCAGATCGTAGCTTTTAGTTGACGATATATATATATGAAGATGATAGTTCACATATGTCATTTTATATTTTTAAAATATTTTTCATGAATTTAATTCATTTTGTAATTTTATTTCAAATATAACTCTCACCCAAAGGCTGCTAATTTTACAGTTTATTTTCTTTTTTATTTTCTTCAATAATTAAACAACATTTTTTTTGGTCTTAGCTCTAAATTCATAAAATTGGCTAGGTGATTATAATTTAACTTAATTGATTAATTACGCACACACACGTGTGTAATGTTGAATGCATGTAATAAAATTGGGAATATCTTGATGGTTGGGCGTTAGCTACAATGCATTGAAGATGGTGGTATAGTAACAGCTTGGCGAAGGCTTTTCTACGTAGATACAAAGATGACATTTACAGGTGATAGGTGACGGAGGACGGGGACGCCTTGAGCTTAACAGAGGTAAACAGGCATGTGTCCCACGCCCTCCACTATCTAGAGACAAAAACTCCCTGGAGCCCCATGAGGCTGCACCGGGAGTTTATTTGGATCTTAAAAATTTTTATTACATTGCCATGCAGGGGCTTGACGAGATGGAATACATTGTGTGGGAACGTAGTATAATTGTTATTTATCTATTATATTTGATGCAATTTAAGAGCACATTAAAACATACATAAAAACAAAAATACATAAATATAAACAGAAAAACACTTAAAGACACAGAAAAGAACATATGTAAAGGAAAACCTGTAAGTACATAGGACATACACAAACATACACATAACACATTACATTTTACACTGAAGGGACAAAAGTCATGGGATACCTCCTAATATTTTGTCGGTCCTCCTCTTGCCCGGCGAAATGCAGCAACTCGACGTGGCATGGACTCAACAAGTCGTTGGAAGTCCCCTGCAGGAATATTGAGCCACGCTGCCTCTATAGACGTCCATAATTGTGAAAGTGTTGACGGTGCAGGGTTTTGGGCACGAACTGACCTCTCGATGATGTCCCACAAATGTTCGATCGGATTCATGTCGGGCGATCTAGGTGGCCAGCTCATTCGCTGGAATTGTCCAGAATGTTCTTCTAACCAATTGCGAACAATTGTGGCCCGGTGAAATGGCGCATTGTCATCCATAAAAAACCCATCGTTGTTTGAGTACGTGAAGTCCATGAATGGCTGTAAGTGATCTCCAAGTAGCTGAAGGTATCTATTTCCAGTCAATGATCGGTTCAGTTGCACCAGAGGACCGAGTCCATGCCATGTAAAAACAGCCCAGACCATTATGGAACCCCCACCAGCTTGAACAGTGCCTTGTTGACAACTTGGGTCCATGGCTTCGTGGTGTCTGCGCCACACTCGAACCCTACCATCAGCTCTTATCAACTGAAATCGTGACTCATCTGGCCAAGCGACGGTTTTCCATTCGTTTAGGGACCAATCGATATGCTCACGAGCCCACGAAAGTCGCTGCAGGCGATGTCGTGCTGTCAGTAAAGGCACTCGAGTCGGTCTTCTGCTGGCATAGCCCAAGGAAGACAAATTTCGCCGCACTGTCCTATCGGACATGTCCCTCGTACGTCCCACATTGATTTCTGCGGTTATTTGACGCAGTGTTGCTTGTCTGTGAACACTGACAACTCTACGCAGACGCCGCTGGTCTCGGTCGTTAAGTGCAGGTGGTCGGCCACTGCGCTGTCCATGGTGGGATGTTATGCCTGAAATTAGATACTCTCGGCACACTCTTGACACTGTGGATCTCGGAATGTTGAATTTCCTAACGATATCCGAAATGGAATGACCCACGCGTCTAGCTCCAACTACCATTCCGCGTTCAAAGTCTGTTTATTCTCGTCGTGCGGACATTATCACGTCAAAGCCTCTTCGCATGAATAACTTGAACACAAATGAAAGCCCTGCCAAAGCATTCCGCATTTATACATTTTCTACGCGATACTACTGCCATCTGTATATTTGCATATTGCTATCCCATGACTTTTGTCACTTCAGTGTATATACATACAATACTGGTAATATTAGGAATATTTAGATAGCTATTTACAGCGGTAATACGATGGGAACGTGTATGCTGTAATACATACGAATCAAATTACACAGGTACGTAGAATTCGAAGTACTTACACATACAAACAAGATACGATGTGAGTTCTTAACACTTAATATGGCATTGTGCGCAGGCACAATGCATACAGGATATATTATACACATACTAAGCATAAGATTCTCAGTGCTTTACGCGAAGAAAAGCAAAAAAATTGTATGTTACACAGTAACACACGAGTACATGGGATGCAGAGCGCTTTACACAATTAGACATAATACAGTGTAAGTTATACAGTAATACATTGCATTATAGGTTGCATATCGACAGTTATGAGCATTTGTGTAGCATTGTTCGCAGGCATAATACCTGCAGGACACATTATACAGTTACTAAGCAGTAGAGATACATTGTAAGTTACACAGTAACGCACTGATACATAGGATGGGCATTATTTTTAACATACATAGGATACATTGTACTTTGTACAGATAAACTAAGTACATTGTAGGTTATACGGTAATACATTGCATTTTGGGTAATACTTTAAGTTGTTAAATAAATGCAGGGCACATTATACAAATATTAGGCATACGATACGCAGTACTTTACAGAAATAACAAGTAAGTGACAAGTAAATACATTTGATATGCCTTACTTTACACAAATCACAAAATACATTGGAGGTTATACAGTAATACATTGCGTTTTAGGAAATATTTTACGTTATTGACACTTATGTTACATTGTCCACAGACACAATACATGTAGGACGTATTACACCGATACTGGGGATAAGATGCACTGTACTTTACACAGATTGGCAGTAAGTTACACGGTAAATACGTGGGATATGCAGTGTTCACAGGGACAGTACGTGCAGGACATGTGATACAAATTTTAAGCGGAAGATACTAGGTACTTTATACAAGTAGACAGATACATTGTTGAGTTACTTGGTAACGCACAAATACTTAGGATACATAGGATTCACGGTACTTTACGCAAGTAAACAAATATGTTGTAAGTGATACAGTACTACATTGCATTATTAGTAATACTTGAAGTTATTAACAATTGTGTAACATTTTCCACGGGCACAATGCATGCAGGACGCATTATAATACACTTTATTATACACATTATTTACAGATTAATACACATTATTATTATTATTATACACACATTATACGAAGGCTCAGCAGAAAATACACAGTACTGTACACAAAGAAACAAGGAAGTCACACGGTGACACATATGTATATAGGTTATGCAGTATTTTATACAGGTAAACGAAATGCATTGTAGTTTGCACAGTAATACATTACGTTTTAGGTAACATTTTAAGTTGTTAACAGTTAAATACAGGTGCATTATATGTAAGACACGTTATACAAATACTAGGCATAAAATTCACAGTACTTTACACACAGAAACCAGTAAATTGCACAGTAACACATAAAGACATAGGATACGTAGTGCTTTACGCAAATAGACAGAAGCACAATATACGCAGGACATATTATACGGATACTAAGCAGAAAATACGCATTACTTTACATAAGTAAAGAAGTAAGTTACAAGGTAACACATGAATACACAGGATGCGCAGTATTTAACACGGGTAAACCATATACACTGTAGGTTATGTGGTAATACATTGCGTTTTAGGTTATATTTTAAGTTGTTAGCAGTTTAGTTGCATTGTTCACAGGCACGATACATGCAGGGCACATTATTTAAATACTAAGCATAGGTTACACAGTACTTTACACAAGGAAACAAGCAATTTATGCGGTAACACATAAATACATAGGATACGCAGCACTTTGCACGAATAAGCAGAGTACATTGTAGTTTATGCAGTAACGCATTGCATTTTGGGTGATACTTTAAGTTGTTATCGCTTTCACAATACATGCAGGCGTGCATTGTACGCAGGCACAATACTTGCAAAGCATGGTACACAAGCTTTTTTATGCAGAAGATACATGGTACTTTACACAAATAGACAAAAGCACTGAGAGTTAGACGGTAGAGCGCAACTACATAGGATACACAGTGCTTTGCACAAGTGTAGAAATGCATTGTATACGTTGTATACGTTGTGCACTGAACATGTGGGCACAGAGTGCAGTAAGCAGTGTATATTGTGATACAAGTTTATGGGTGCGTAGGTAACAGTACATTAGAAAACACTAGAGACACTAAAAGACAGTACACTAGAAAATACTAGAACACTACACTAGTAAGCATATGGGTGTGTAGGAAACAGTACATTAGAAAGTACGTGAGACATGAGACATAAGATAGGTATACCACAGTGGTACAGGGGTTTTATTTATTTCATTAAGTGACCTGGCAAAGTTCTTGGCCTAGTGCTGCAATTCTGTCAATAATTTGACAGATTTTGTTGATGGATGGCTTATGCTTGACTATAAAATGGTGATATGTCTAAACATTACTCGTAGGCGTGGGCAGGTGGTAATTGGCCGTAAGTAAGCAGTTGAAGATGTAGTGGTCCAGTGTTCCGTCTTCACCGCACACAAATGTCCGTGTTTGAAATACCATGGCGGTGGAAGTAAGACGAGAACGGACCGTGTCTCGTAATATAGTAGTTGACCAGAGGAGGGATGGCCAATAGCCGTTCTGCGGATACTTTGGGAAGATATCTATATGTCCTACGGCCCTTATTTGCAGCATCCCATTCCTCCTGTCATTTCTGCATTGCTGTGCGGGTGAGTAAGCCTTTAAGGTAGAAGGGAGGAGTTGGGAGGATAACATTTTGTGCGTCAATATTACTGGCTGCTTCTTTGGCTATCAGCAGCTTCATTGCCGCTGTTGCCGGCATGGGCTTTAACGCAGACTAGCTGAATGCTAGTGCCTAGATAGCGTTGCGAAATTGTTTGGAGACTGATAATATTTGGAGAGGTGTGATGGTGATTCTCCAAGGAACACAGTGCAGATAGGCTGTCTGTAAAAATTATGGCTGCTCCCTGGCTGCTATTGAAGATATGTTGTACAGCAGCCGTGATAGCTATTACTTCCGCCTGGAACACGCTGTTATGGGGACTGAGGTGTCTTTTTCAGACGTGTTCCGTTGCTTGCCCTTCCATGTGAATAAATGCGCAGCAGACTCCGAGCTCATGTTTGGAGCCGTCTGTATAGATCTTGGTGAGGGTGTTTAAGTAAGCTCTATTGTTCTTGTAGATATGGAGGCCAGTTCCTTTAAGCGACGGATGTATTCGTAAGACGTCTCTGCGGTGCTCAATTTAGGATGGGTTGTAGAGGATGCTGCCATATGTAGCTTCAAGTCGCTGATGTATTACTCGGGCGTACGTCGCCTCTAATTGCGCTCTACTATAGAGAGGCATAATGCTACTTAATACTTGTATTGATCTGGTGGCTGTGGTTCTGTAAGATTTGCAGAGATTGAATAGGAAGGGGCGCTGTAGTGCGGCAAGTTGCCTAGTTTTTCTGTCTCCCATGGGGTTGGCCCATATCGGAGCTGCGTATAACGCATTTTTCTCCGCCACTGTAGTGTAAAGTAATTTATTTATGTGGGGGTTTTAGCCCCAGTTCCTGCCTGGGAACTGTCTAGCTGTTCTGGCGATTTGGGCTGTTTTAATGCGTTGCTCTTGTAAGTGCGGTATCCAGGTTAGGCCTGGATCCCACACTACGATGACATTTACAGACAAACGTGGCCGAAGACAAGACATAATTTATTGCTGGACAGCTAATTCCAGTATATATATTTTCTTCCCACAACATCATTGGCGCAACATACACCTAATCTTCATAACATTCTTTAATTTTTCGTTTACACAATAGACGAAGCTGAGAAGCGAGCGACGCGTGTTGGGAAGAGCGAAAGAGAAGCGGAAAAGTTAGAAAGTAAGTACTCATTAATGAACAGTGAGAGATACAGAGTTGGTTCTTTGTTGAAATTTTTAGGGTTTAAATTTAGTTTCTGTAAGCGGAAGATTTATCTTTTACTGAATCTGAAAATACGCTTGAAACAAAAAAAATGTAATAAATAAATAAGTAAAATAAATAAAGAAGAAAGAGAAGAAGAATTTTTTCGAAGTAAACTATTTTTTTAACTCGGTAGTAACTGAAAAACAGAATACACCAAAAATAGGATAACTTATTAATTATCCGATCTGAATTATTGAGAGGACATATGTTAATCCGTAGCGCAGTTTACCTTAATTTCCTTTCTAGAAAAATTTCAGAAAGTTTTTAAATTTATTTAAAATTTACGATTATATGTAACTAATTCCACAGGTATAAAAATCTTATTTAATAGATTTCATGCTAAGCATTTATTTACTTGTTAATTTTCTCTCTATTACGTTGTTTAATTTTTCTTAAGTATATATATATATATGTATATATATATATTAAACGGAGATATATGTCTTCATAAAGAAGAAAATTAATTTTTCAATTTAGTTCCGACACTTCCTTTTCAAACTTTATTATATGTATATATATGTATAGAGAGAGCTTATATCGTTGATATTAAGAGCAATTCAAAACCAGTGAACATGTATTTTTAATTTACTTTTAATACTGTCACTAATTCTACAATTAAGTTTGGATCAAAAGAAAGACATTCCCTTTAACGAACTGAAATGTACTTTATCTTCGGCATAGTTTATGTATAAACTCAAGAAGGTATCCGAAAATTCAAATAAAAAACTTCTTAAGCTAGAAGGTACTGTTTCTGAAACAGAAATATCTGTTTCAGAAAATTAGAGGTATTTACAAATAATAGATATACACAAATAGCAATAAAACTATAACATTAAATTTATTGAAATTAAATCTATTTAAGTAAATTAAAACAATCCATATTAAATTTCATTTTTTAATTAAATTACTGCTTAAAAATGAATTCTTTTATTTTGATTTCAATTAAATTACTTTTGAATTCAATTTACTTAAATTAATTAAATTTTATCTAAATGTGCAAAATAGAGTTAAATCATATACTTTTTTTCAGACCTTTTTAACATTTTTTCAAACCTTTCATTAATTAAAATTTTTAGTCATTTATTGAAAAACATCCGTTCATTAATTTTGTAAGATAATCTATATGAAATTTCAGAAATGGAAAATACTATTTAAAAGAGATAGAAAAAGCTTATCTTGCTATGCAGCATCTTAGATCAACATCTTATTCAACATCTAAATATGTCAAATAGAAAAAATAATTACTTACCTTTTCATAGATTTTTTAGCATACATTTCTTCAAATCTTTCGTTAATTGAAATTTTGTACTCATTAATTGAAAAAAATCTATGCATTAATTTATTTAGATACGTTATTTAAACTCTCATAAATACAGAATAGCATTTTAGAAGAAGTAGAAAAGACTGACAAGGATTTTCTTATTTCACACATAAGCGGTCCTCTTTTCCATGCTTTGTATTCTAAGAGAAAGATGAAAGGAAATGGATCAAAACTTACAAATCTTTCAATTCACTTAGAGATCGTTTTAATCTTTTTTTATGATAGGCAAATGGCATGTGGTCAGTTCAAAGATATTGATAACAAGAGAAAAAAAAATACCAATGTTCTAAAAATAGGATTCACGACTTTCGTTTCTATAGTTCAAAGCCAAGAATTAAGTGCATTCAGTAAGATTTCTTTATAAGCATATAAAAAAAACTGTTATACTGAAGGGTAAAGGCATATTTCTTAGGCGCGAAAATTTTTCAAAATATATTATTGTCGTGACGAAATTTTGAAAAATGTCACATTTACGAGATAGCAAAATGTTTAGGATTTCGTGAAAGAAACTTCTTCTTTCCAACTAGAAAACTTCTTAGAAGGGTTTTACTGCGGAAATCAGTTATACAGGGGGGGAACGGTTAAATGTCTGCTAAAAAATGACACGCGCAGCCAAAAAAAGGATCTGTTACAGGATGCATATAAGCATTCTGTACCGCGCCACGCGCATAGAGAAAAATCCGTACTTCCGATTGGACATACTTTCAGATGACATCATTTTCTGTTGGCTTAATGATGTTTAGGCGGGGCTTGTTTCACTGAATAACGTACATAAGTGACACAGAAGAGTGAAAATTCTCGTTTTCTTTCTTTCTTTTTCTTTTTTTTATGAAAAAAAAAATAGCTGCACTTCACATGGTTTCCCTTTTCATGGAATAATAAAATTATAAAATCTTTGTTAATATCAGATGCGATCTTATATTAAGTGCTTAGATTATATAAATAGGTGAATGAATTTAGTACGAAAACCAAAACAGGACGATCTCGATCCAACTGTAAAGGCATTGTGTGATAGTAAGTATATTATTACTATTGCAATTTTGTTGCATTCTGTTTCTTTCACATCGCAGAAAATATTTCATTTGCAAATATTATGCTATTTCTATGATAATGTCCATGTCATTCTAATATATCTGTTGCTTTAACTGAAGGAAAAATGTGCGTTCAGTACTGTCGCTGAATTTAATACACGTGTATAAGGAAAGAAACTTTCTTCTCTGACAAGCACTACTTTTATGCAAAGGTACAAACAAATGTTACACATTAAAAAATGGACAATAAAGTAATATTATTCAATTTAAAACGTATCTCTGTTCTAAATCTATATTAGTCTGACTTCAAAAATAAATTTTGCTTTTTCAGACTGATTATAAATATTGTGAATTTGTTGTATACTTGTGTAATGTTAGCTCCCAATGTCGTTTTTGCTATTTCCGAAAATTAACTTGTCTCATGCTTTCGCAGATTGCATCATCAGATAATAGATATACAATGAACACGAAATAATTAATTAATAATCACAACACTATTAATATGAAGAGCTCTAAATTAAAAATACATTTATTAAAAATCTCTGCACTTAATACACATTTGCGGAGTTAGCACAAGAAGAAATAAATAATACCTTTTTCTCTCTAGGAAAAGCAATCAGTACATTTTTTATATTAAATTAACAACACTACAATGTTGTAAAAAGTGTAATCTCATAGCAACAGAAATATAACGCCCGTAATAATCTTTTCGGTACTGCTATCAAAGTGCAAACAAACGGTATGGAGATGTACCCTCGAGCCCAAGCAAAGTCAAGGCGTTCCTAAGCGTAGAGGAAATGATGTCATCAGAAGCCATATCCAATCGCGAGGACGGATTTTTCCCTATGTGCGTGGTGCGGTACAGAATGCTTATATGCGGACCGGACTACCAGTGTTCAGCGACTTTACCGCTCGGCCGCTGGTGGGCCTCTCAAGAAAAAGAAACAATATTTTGGGACTATTCGTATATAATTGGAAACCGCTTTTATGACTGAGGAAATTCCCCACTATAAATGCCCCAGATTGTAATGGAGTCAACATTGTCAAAAATCTGTTATATCACTGCTTGGGAAAGGAACAACCTGATCTTAGCAATGATTATTCTTTAACCCCAGTCACCCATTCTCCCCCCAAAAAATGAGCTGAAGCTTGAGAATATTTATAACTATATTCAGTCTCACTACAGGAAAGGAAAGGGTGGGAGGTAATAAAACAGAGGAATCTTGCCGAGAAAACAAAACTTGTTTGTTAAAAAAACAAAAAAACAAAAAAAGAGAGAATACTGCAAAGTGCATTTTACCTTGAATTTTATTTGTTGAAATTTTAATGGTGACATAGATGAGTAAGATTTAATATCTGCAAAATATTTTGAATTTATTGCTGAAGAAAGAAAGATAACAGATTACAGGACTGAGAAAGCTTTCTTTGAATAAATGAACAACCTAGTGTATGGGAAAATAGCAGAGAATGGTCAAAATAGGTTGGCTATTGAAACTGTGAACAAAATAATATACAAAACTGAAACTGATTGAAACTGTGAACAAAATAATATACAAAAGGCATAAAGATCAGATGTGGTTTTATCTTTCCCAGAACACTAAATGTATGCAAAGCGTTTGTAGACATTCAGTGAGTGAAAACTGTTAGGCTAAACAGACCATTAATGCCCTTCTTTGAGGCTCTGGCAACCATCGTTCCATGATGATAGAAACGATGGTTGCCAGAGCCTCAAAGAGGGGCATGATGACAAAACAACAGCCCATTAATGCCAGTTTCGCAATTTTGGAACTTCACAAATTTTATACATATCGCTTCCATTAAAATCATGTCATCCGCGAATATGAGCAAAGAGTTCAAGTGTTATTTACGAATACAATGTCTTTGACGTACTATATAGACACAGATGTTGCATATCAAGCTATGAATCGACGAGAGTAGACAAAAATGCCCTTTCTGTACAGTAATAAAAACGAAGTAACAAAATATTAAGAGGATTTATATTTTAACGTTGCACCAGAGGGTTAAAGTTATTAAAGTTTTTATGCTGTCACTAAGCTCGCAGTTTTCTAATCTGCCCTTGGACTGATTGCTGCTAACGCTATTTGAGGTCTTTTAAACTTTATGGTTAAATATCGTTCTCTTCGCGCTTACGCCTCATTAAATTTAGTAGTAAAATTACAAAATTTGTTAAACAAAGATATTTTTAGAATTCTCGATAGAGGACTAAGCTTTCCCCATACACTTTTTTTTTTGTCTTTTATTAGTTTATCATACCAATATTCAATTTGCTTAAAAAGATGACCTATACAATACTTTTTTGCCTTTTTAACTTTATTATTAAACTTTAAGCTCTTCACATTTACGCTGCATAAAATTCATTCAATGGTAAAATCACAAAATTTTTAACAGCAGCATAGGTTTAGAATTTCTGATACAGTATTAAGTTCTGCCATTAATGCTTTTCAGTCTTTTCTCAGTTCATCATATTGATGTTCAGCTTTCTTAGTAAGATAACTTGCAAAAGTTTTTTGTCTTTCTCTTAGTAACGCAAAAAGACTATTAATCCTTAACCATAATTTTTTGTTGAATCACTTTTGATGCTCGAATCACTTTTTCGAAGAAAGAGATGCCCCCACTTCGGTCAGAGGAAGAGGAAAGGGTTTTAACACACACAATCGTAACAGCGAAGAATATCGGTATAAAAACCAAACGACTTAGAAAATAAACTATTAGAACATCCACTGTCAGAAAAAAAAAATAGAGCCGGAAAAAACGAGAGATTCTGGACGATGTTAAAACTAGGTTATGTACCATTTCAGGCTTTCCCAGTTGAGGCTTTTTAAAAAATTATGCCATTTCATAGTCAACGCAAAAAACGAAAGCGCGATAAATCAGAGGACTATAAAGTATGTGTAAAGTGATGCCTCAGTGACTGTTCTCCCTCTAGAAACTGCTCAGATAAAACATTAATGGCATTGGTAATTGTACCTAATATAGGAAACTGAAACAGTACGATTTTTCACATTTTCTTCTAGAACACTTGCAGAAGAGAGAAAAAAAGAGCCCGAAAGGGCATGATTTTTGTTAGCACCTCTAGAAAGCTTAAATTGGAAAAAATGAGACATCATGAAAACCCGAATCATTCCTGATTTTATTTAAGTTTCATTTAATTTAATTTAACCACGGACATCTCGAATACGCGCCGAGTGTGCTGACCATTACAGCACGAAGGCATGCTAAGAAGGCGGGAGGAATACCTTGTTTATTCCCCTTTTTTAAAGGGCGACTGGGGATTTAGGGACCCAATCGCCAAAACGTGGTGGAGACTCATCACCCATCATCTTTTTTATTTCGGGTGCCACTGTAGAGACATTAGGCTATTTCGAAGCCTAAGACGTGAAAAAATGAGCAATGCCCTCGCCGGGACTCGAACCATGGACCTCTCGAATACGCGACCAGTGTGCTGACCACTACATATTGAAGGAATGCTAAGAAGGTGGGAGAATTGCCTTATAACCTTTATTTTATTTTTTTATTAAATTCTGTCTTTTTAAAACATCACTTTCGTTGCAGTTATATTACATAAAGCTTCAACACCAAAATAACAAAATATTTAAAAACGGGATATCTTTAGAATTTGGAGGCTATATTTGAAAAGTGATATGGACAAAAGAATGAGTTTTGAGACTGATAGAACCTCGGGTATTTAAAAAAAAAAAATGTTAGAAAGGTAAGGAGAATGGAAAATTGGGTTACGAATTTGTCTGACTGAAGCCAAAATTAAACTAACCACTGCTTGTGCAAGTTATCTTACTAAGAAAGCTGAACATCAATATGATGAACTGAGAAAAGACTGAAAAGCATTAATGGCAGAACTTAATACTGTATCAGAAATTCTAAACCTATGCTGCTGTTAAAAATTTTGTGATTTTACCATTGAATGAATTTTATGCAGCGTAAATGTGAAGAGCTTAAAGTTTAATAATAAAGTTAAAAAGGCAAAAAAAGTATTGTATAGGTCATCTTTTTAAACAAGTTGAATATTGGTATGATAAACTAATAAAAGACAAAAAAAAAAAGTGTATGGGGAAAGCTTAGTCCTCTATCGAGAATTCTAAAAATATCTTTGTTTAACAAATTTTGTAATTTTACTACTAAATTTAATGAGGCGTAAGTGCGAAGAGAACGAGGCCGGAGAAAAAGACCGGTAAATGAATCACTCTAATTACATGATTACAGAAAATAACATTTAAATGAATAAGGATTCGCGGAATGTAATTTTACACTGTATATGACGGGCATAAATTGTAGAGGGAGGAGTTCAATAAAGTTGCATTGTCTCTCTATGGTGATAAGTGCTGTCTTTTGATTGTGTTAAAAGTTAGGCCTATGTGCATTATAATACTTATTTTTTTTTGCAATACTTTTAAATTTAATTCATTTTTCTTGCTTTTATTTAATTTATAATTTTTTTTTCTCTCCACATTTTAATTTATTTTTTGTGTATAATACAATTAAGTTTAATCTGTTTTTTGTAATAGAATTTCTTTGCATACATTAAATGTTTACATCTAAGATCCTGTAAGCATATAAGCATTCTGTACCGCACCACGCACATAGGGAAAAATCCGTCCTCGCGATTGGATATGGCTTCTGATGACATCATTTCCTCTACGCTTAGGAACGCCTTGACTTTGCTTGGGCTCGAGGGTACATCTCCATACCGTTTGTTTGCACTTTGATAGCAGTACCGAAAAGATTATTACGTGCGTTATATTTCTGTTGCTATGAGATTACACTTTTTACAACATTGTAGTGTTGTTAATTTAATATAAAAAATGTACTGATTGCTTTTCCTAGAGAGAAAAAGGTATTATTTATTTCTTCTTGTGCTAACTCCGCAAATGTGTATTAAGTGCAGAGATTTTTAATAAATGTATTTTTAATTTAGAGCTCTTCATATTAATAGTGTTGTGATTATTAATTAATTATTTCGTGTTCATTGTATATCTATTATCTGATGATGCAATCTACGAAAGCATGAGACAAGTTAATTTTCGGAAACAGCAAAAACGACATTGGGAGCTAACATTACACAAGTATACAACAAATTCACAATATTTATAATCAGTCTGAAAAAGCAAAATTTATTTTTGAAGTTAGACTAATATAGATTTAGAACAGAGATACGTTTTAAATTGAATAATATTACTTTATTGTCCATTTTTTAATGTGTAACATTTGTTTGTACCTTTGCATAAAAATAGTGCTTGTCAGAGAAGAAAGTTTCTTTCCTTATACACGTGTATTAAATTCAGCGACAGTACTGAACGCACATTTTTCCTTCAGTTAAAGCAACAGATATATTAGAATGACATGGACATTATCATAGAAATAGCATAATATTTGCAAATGAAATATTTTCTGCGATGTGAAAGAAACAGAATGCAACAAAATTGCAATAGTAATAATATACTTACTATCACACAATGCCTTTACAGTTGGATCGAGATCGTCCTGTTTTGGTTTTCGTACTAAATTCATTCACCTATTTATATAATCTAAGCACTTAATATAAGATCGCATCTGATATTAACAAAGATTTTATAATTTTATTATTCCATGAAAAGGGAAACCATGTGCAGTGCAGCTATTTTTTTTCATAAAAAAAAAGAAAAAGAAAGAAAGAAAACGAGAATTTTCACTCTTCTGTGTCACTTATGTACGTTATTCAGTGAAAACAAGCCCCGCCTAAACATCATTAAGCCAACAGAAAATGATGTCATCTGAAAGTATGTCCAATCGGAAGTACGGATTTTTCTCTATGCGCGTGGTGCGGTACAGAATGCTTATATGCGTCCGGTCCGAGGTTCGAACTCCGGGAACGGGTTGGCTGCATGGGCATTTTTGTGGTTTTCTCCATGTATACGAGTCAGTTTCCCTTAGGATGTTTTCCATGGAGGCATCCCTCATCTAGGCAGATAGCCTTAGAGTGCTTCGCCATGATAAAATAAACCAAACAAACCTTCTCTTGAACATCAGTAATAGAGAAACTATTAAAGACGAATATCAAGTTTGGAAATTATAAAAGATAAAAACATTTTGTATTTGTAGCTTCAATGCTTTGAATGTGTGTGATCACATATGCATTCTGTCATTTCTGAGTTCCTTCACAGTCCCTCTGGCACATGCACAACCCACCAGTGAATCTTTTCAGATTGACTCGCTTAGGGAGAGTACTGAAACAATTCCCTAGTACGGTATATTGATCTAAGATGGGGAACTTTCCACATAGCGGACCTGTCTATGCCTGAATTTTGTATTTGTTAGAGCATAGAGCCTTTTGAGTCCCCATTGGCGTAACCGAGTTATAAATAAATATTTGATTTTGTGGTCTGCTATTTTCAATACTTGAATTCCTGAAACCCCACAAATAATGGAGGCTAGTATTTTTTACTTTATAAGAAACTGGAATGTGTAAGGAAAACTGAAAGGTATTGACAATGCATATGGAAAAAAACTGTAAAAACTCCCATACTAGCAGCCCATTTGCCTAGAATTGAACCCAAACCGGATTATCAATGTTAAGCGCCACTGGTAGGCGTAAAGTTACACTAAATCTATTCATTTAAAATCTTCGTGACTTTTAGCTCAGTTTTTAGAAGCTTGTGATTTACTTCCTCCTCTTTTCTTGTTTCTTTTTGCAGCGATTCAAAGTAAGTTGAAATATTACGTTTTCAATTTCCTTTGTTAAATAATGTTTGTATTCCTTTGTTCGTGATACAGCTTGACTTTTAAATGGCTTCTAGGCTGTTGAGAATGCGCGAATTTCACGATCTAATTCACTGCTGCGATTTCTGGCAGAAA
The DNA here is from genome assembly GCA_000611955.2 of Stegodyphus mimosarum. Classification (NCBI taxonomy): domain Eukaryota; kingdom Metazoa; phylum Arthropoda; class Arachnida; order Araneae; family Eresidae; genus Stegodyphus; species Stegodyphus mimosarum. The sequence continues at coordinate 54,992 of KK116878.1, read as the reverse complement.
AACATCTTGATATTGATTCTTCGGTTAGTAAAATGGACTTTTTGATTACTTCATTTAAAACTGATGTATTGGCACACAAGTAAAAGGAATTAAAATATTGAAAAGGTGTCTCTTTTGAACCACCCACTTGAGATTTAATTAATAAGAGGCATTTTCAGGCTAATTTTTGAAATACTTTCTTACGCTTCCGATACTGTATCTTTTGATACCGAACATTTTTTAACAGAACGGTTCCTTTCAAAGTATTTAAGGCGCATTGACATAGAGCTTTTACAAATAAGGACAGAACTCGCTTCAGAGTTTCTTTCAATAACCTTTCAGATCAAACTTAGAGTAAATTTTTCTGCTTTTGTTCTACTTTCTTCCCGCTCATTTTCTAAATTTACTGTTTAATGAAGTTTAAGTTTGATATATGCACACGGACTTAATGTGGTAAAATATTGATGCACTAATGGCAGTTAAGAGACTTTGCAATTAACTTTGCAATTAACTTTCTTTAAAATTTAGTTTGAAAAACGCTAGAATTCAATTCCGATTTAACATGCTGCGAAACTTCATTTTAAGTTGATCGTGGTGTGGAGCTAAACGCCGAAATCTTTATAAAATGACAGGAAAATATCGCAAAATGCCTAATAAGGTAAACAAGCTTTTCAAACATTTTTATTTAATATTTTCATTGAAAAAGCAGCTCAGTTTAACGTTTAGGTATTAAATAAGAAACTAATGAAATGGTTTTTTATTAATATGATGATTTTACGGTCTAAAGCAGCTTTATATCCCCTTCCCGTAAATTTAAGCTAACTGATGGATGAAGTATAATTATTTTTCGCTTACTTTATCGCAGTTATACGATGAGTACCACTCAATTATTATATAAGAAATTCACTTCCCTCTTAATGTTTCTTAAAATTAAAGTTCTGGTAATATCTATAAGAATCGGCTGTAATGTGGTACTTTTGACCAGCAACCAGATGCGATAATTATTTTTGAGTGTTAAAAATATATTAGTTTAGCAGATTGCCATAATTTAAGCAGTTTCCTTTTCGGAAACTATTACATAGCTATTACTTATTACATTACATCTTCCTGTTACAGATATGGCATCATTGCTGATGTAAGCCTTTGAAGGTAGGCTGAAGTAGCTTGTATGCTGTATTTTTAATTTACTTAATGTATTTTTGCCTTGTTATGAATTATACAGTATTTTCGCAGTTATGAAGTATGCAGTATTTCTTTATTGTAAAAATCTTTTGGGTAATTATGTGAGACAAGCGTTGGATGTTTTATATAACTATCAATTTAAGTTTAATAGTTCCTCAAACGTAAGTATTATTTTGTATAGTTTTTGAAACAAGAATTTTACTCTGCGCATTGAATGGAAGATAGTTTGTTTTTAATGTTAATTGGGGGATTAATATGACGTTTTCGCCTGATTTTCCTTTACTCTGGGATAACTGCCATGGCTTAGCAGAGGCCGAGCGGATAAGATTTGCGAACACTAGTGGATTTAAATATTGGCGAACAGGTTGGCTGTATGAGAGGTCTCATATTTTCCCCCATGTGTAACTTGAATACAAGCTAGTTTCGTGTAACTTTCATGAAGTTATCACTCTCCATACATATACAGGTCTCGAATTACTTTGCTTTAACCAATTAGCCTAACATAACCCTCTTAACAGTAGCCATGGATGGAATAGTGGTTTGCGGAAGCTGACTACTAGCCCAAACACCAGCATGCCGTTTCATCAGCTGCTAAAAAGCGCTGAACATTGGTAGTTCGACCTGGGTTTGATTCCGAGGAACGAGCTGGCTGCATGAGGGCTTTCATGGTATTCTCCTTGTGAGTAGATACGAGTTAGTTTTCCGTAGAAAGCCCTCCACGAAGGCATCCTTTTCTTTAGGCAGATAGCCCTAGTAAGCGAATAAACAAAACCAGCATACCGTTTCGATTTCCACTAAAACCTTGGTTACTCGTGCACATATTTTAAAACTTTCCGTGCTCGCATAACCGATCTACTTCGTAAAGCGCATCCGGCCATTCCAAACTAATTGCTCCCAAGCAAGTAATCAGTTATTGGATCGAAATAGAAAGTTTCTGAATATCAGTTAACTTTTATAAAACAACGTATATATATCACTTGCGCTATAAAAAGTAGGAAACTGCGTTTAAGAAGCTAAAATTTACATGATGCGCAATATTTCTGGACTATTATTACCTAAATTTGTAAGGTTTCATGTTAATTAATCCAATTATCTTATTAGTTTGCCTGTACTTTCTTCTTCCACTTTCATCCATTCCCATCGAAATGCAAGCTAGTTGGAGTATAAATAGTTCTTGAGAGTGAAAAAAGAGATTTGGGCTATTTTTGGCCAATCGTTTCCTGTTGCTCATTGGTGCTGCTTGAATTGAATTTATCAGTTTCAGCTTCGGCAAGCCGTAGTTGCTTCGCGAATGCTTAGGTCCCAAGCCAAGGCTTATCCATGTTAAATTGTATTTCACCACTAACTTGATTTGAACGTTTGTTCTTCATTTCCCGCAACTGTTTCTGTTATAATTTCTAAGTTTGTTTAACCGTCAGGTTGGCCTATTAATAGTTTTCATTTTAAACCTTCACTCTAAGTTCTGATTATTGTGGCAAGAAGTCATGTGACGGTCTGACAGGACGCTTAATCTGACTGTCTTTACGGTTCCAGTATATTGGTATTTTAAAGTAATCTAGAACTGTATAGGTTACCAGAAAATATTTTCTGTTAATCATATTGACGTCTGAAGCGCGAAGATAATTAATCTGTAAGTGATTTCGCGAAAAACTGTATTGTTTAGTTTATATTCGTTTTTTAAAAGCTATTTTAGAACCTTGTGTAATAAAATTCTTCGTCAGACGTAAATTTCCAAACTCTGAATAGCACACATATATGGCCATGATATGAACGTAATATATACACATGAAGGAAGTTGATAAACTTGTGAAATATTCCATAACACTTTTAATGATGTTGTTAATTGCTTTCAGCCATGAGAGGAGTACTGAAAAAACAGTTGGTTACGCATTTCTTAACACGGCTATCATTTCTGCAGAAGCCTGTATCTGAAACATCAAAGATATCGACTTAGTAAGCGAAATATACAGATGGTATTTATACATTTTTAGAATAATTTCGGGGCCGTTTAGTTAAGGTTTAATATGTAAAGAGGATTTCTTTCAGATCCGATAGCCCCCACCCTTTTTTTTCTGAATTATATGTCTACACTGTGATTTTCATAATATTTTTTTTTACAGTCAGTCATTTTTTTTAGTCAGTTTTTCGTAAAATTTCCAAGGGTATTGATTTCCATTCCTCTTCCATTACATTCGAGAGTCGATCAATCGTGGTGGGTTTGCGCTTAGAAAGAGCTCATTTCAAGAGACCAAAGGCAATTAGTCCATAGATGAAGCGTCAGGGGACTCTGCAAGCAGGTATGGGTTGAAAATGTATATATGCAATACCTTTGTCAGTCTTCATTTTTTCAAGGAATGCAGTGGTACTTTTCGAAGTATAACTTGTTGCTTTGTCTTGATGAAGTTTTACTCTAATTATTATTAGATTTATTAATTATTATTGTTATTCTGTCTGTTATCTGAAAGACATTGAGATGATTTTTTTCCACTCTTATTTTTAGTTTTGCATGTAAGTGAATCCTGCGGCAATCAAAAACCCCTCACTGAAACTTTCTTTGCATTGTCGGAACCCGGTTTGTACATTTTTCCTCTTCGTTTTTGATGATAAATATAACTTTTTTTTCACTAATTTAGGTAAACGCATGCTTCATCGAGGATCACAATGTATTTCCATTTATCTCCAGCTATGTAATTTTCATATAGGGTTTTACAAATTGTTCTCTATTGATCCACATGCCTCGTCAAAAGCTGGGGAATATTATGATTTTTAGCTTTTTTGAGTTGTAAATTTTGGTTTATTATTTTATTTAGTGTTGCCACAGATGTATTTAAGAACCTTGCACATGATTGAGTTGATAGTTTTTATCTTCTTAACTAAAATTTAACATCAAAAACAGTATATACCTTTTTTGGGTATTCGTTTGGAGTCTTCTTTTCATGCAGAAGTATTGATTAACGGTTTTTCCCATCCCGATTAATAATGTTGCTTATTATGCACTTAGAAATTTTAATGCTATGTATTTCACAACGTTTTGAATTATGGAATACGAATATTTCTCATCGGAAAGCGCAAAAATATATCCTTCAATTGACAGGTTCTTTGTGACGATACTTCTCATTTCAAATAATGCGCTGTTGCAAGAAATTTGTACTGTAAAACAGTTGCTTTTTTTAAATTTTTCTAAAAATATGTAAGCAACCTCTGTACAAGTTTCGTGTACCTTTAATATATTATGGAAAAATAAAGATGTGTGTATCAAATGAAATAAAATGCATTTCGGTCACTAAATTGCCAAAGCAACTAAGTTTCCCAACTACTTACAAACAAAAGAAAAAACTTTCTTTACAAAAAGAAAAAAAAAAAAAAACGAAAAAAACTCTTTTACTATAAAATGTGTAATGTTTCTTCGAAACTGATAGAAGTTCTACAGAATAACTGTAGCACCTTTTTATTTATTTATTTATTTAATTTAACGTAAAAACGCTTTTGAGGTTCGTTCAACATGACTTTGAATGGCGTCCGAAGCTTAAACTCTTGTGCGTTATCGAAATACAGCGTTACAGGTGCCGAAGAAATATGTTTCTTAGCATCTCAAAGAGGTATCCTTTTCATCTCGAAGAGGTATTCTTTATTCTTTTCAATTAGCTATTTAGTCTTGTTCTTTGCAAACAAACATTAGGAACACGTGACAGACTTCTTCAGTGGTTAGGATGACAAAATTGCTAAACGCTGGTAGTTAGTTAGGCACAGGTTTGAATTCCAGGAAGAGAGCTTGCTGCGTAGATGATTTCTTTTCTCTCTCTTAGCCTTCACTTGCTTTGCCGTATTGAATTGAGTAATTATTTTATCTGTATTTCTTAAAAAGTGAACAATTTAATTAATTATTTAACTTCATCATTTAAGTATTAAGTCATCATTAATTAATTTTTTTATCTATATCCGTTAAGTCACTGAAGTGGGTGATTTAAATAATTACTTTATCTGTATTTCTTAGAGATTTAGCAACTTATTTTGTATCATAAATGGGATAGATAAATAGTTTTCTAATTAATCAATTGCAAAATTTCTTACGATTTCTTATCAACATTTCCTTTTAAAACTTTTATTCAAATGGTAATATAAATCTTTAATACTTTGATCAATTTATGTTCATCCTCGCCCCAAAATTAACGGTAAATTCTTCTTAAAAGATATTAATTTTTAATCTCTTGACACTGCAACACAAGCTTTTGGACTGAAATTATTTTACCATATCACTTGTAAAAAATTTTGAGTCTCGTTTTAGATGATCGTAATAGTTGGATGGTTACAATGAAGATGCAATCATGACTGGTTGATTCATTTTTTTATTCTTAGAGTAAAATTTTTTTAAATATGCAGTTAAACTGAATATAAATTCAGTATTACAATAAAAGTACATTCACATATTTACAGCATTACTCCAAGTGATAAAGAGATGTGGCGGAAATAATGTTAGCGGCAGAAAGAGATAGAGAGACAATTGCACTACATATATTAGAAATGAGACTAAGAATAGAGAAATTATAGTATCACTTTACTTCTGTTGGTTCAATATGGGTTTTGATCTGACTACTATTGGATAAATGACTTCAGTCTCAGTTTTTTGGCGTTATGTTGTGACAATTTAGTTTATTTAACTTAGTTTGTCTTCGTCTAACTTAAGTTTGTTTAGCTTTATTTTTAATTTGCATTTTTACTGCCCCTTCTTCCTCAAACATGCAGCTTTTTATTTCCACAAAGATGTGGATTTTCATCTGGCAAGAGTAGGTGTATAAAGGTTTTAATCGGAACCATAGAAATATATCTGAGTGAGCTAGCGAACGAGAAGCAATGCAGCTGCGCTTCAACAAAGTTCATTTAGCTGTTGGACAGTCTTTAAGATGGTTAACGAGGCCGCCGGAGAAGAGTTCACAAAAATTATTATTCAAATGGTTGTAGAGACATTAGGTTATTTCGAAGCAGGAGTCATGAAAAATATGCAAGGCCTTCGCCGGAAATCGAACCACGGACCTCTGAAATACCGGCTCAGTGTGCTGACCATTACACCACGAAGGCACGCTGAGAATGTGGGAGATATACTTTATATACTCCCCTTTTTAAAGGGCGACTAGGGTTTTAGGGGACCTAGTCGCCAAATCCTGGGTGTGGAGAGTCCATCCACAACTAGGTTAATCACAAGCAGGAGAGATGAAAAATATGCATTGCCTTCGCCGGGAATCGAACCACGGACCTCTGAAATACCGGCTCAGTGTGTTGACCATTACACCACGAAGGTACGCTAAGAATGTGGGAGATATACCTTATATACTCCCCTTTTTAAAGGGCGACTAGGGTTTTAGGGGACCTAGTCGCCAAATCCTGGGTGTGGAGAGTCATCATCCACAACCCTTTTAGTTCGGGCGCCAGTGTAGAGACATTAGGTATTTTTGGAAGCATCAGACATGAAAAATGAGCAACGCCTTCTCCGGGAATCGAACCACGGACCTCTCGGTTACGCGTCGAGCATGCAGACCACTACACCACGAAGGCATGCGAAGAAGGCGGGAGAAATACCTTATATGCTCCCCTTTTTAAAGGGCGACTGGGGTTTTGGGTACCCAATCGCCAAATCGCGGTGATGGAGAATCATCATCCACCACCTTTTTAGTTCGGGCGCCAGTGTAGAGACATTAGGTTATTTCGAAGCAGGAGCCATGAAAAATATGCAAGGCCTTCGCCGGGAATCGAACCACGGACCTCTGAAATACCGGCTCAGTGTGCTGACCATTACACCACGAAGGCACGCTGAGAATGTGGGAGATATACCTTATATGGTAAACTGCAATTGAAAGTAAAAGCGTTACTATCCACTAGAAAATTTGGGATTCCTCCTCGATTAAATTGCATTGAGAATTCCTCGAAATTTAGATCTTATTTTGCAACACAGATTGTTAGATTGTAATTATTGTTGCAAGGTAAAACGTCAAATAGAGACTTATTAAAAGCTAATTTGATTTCATTTAGTATTCTTGTCTTCATGAACGTTAGCATTGTATTCCATTCACGAAAACTCATGATATGGTACTGGCATCTGGTAAAACTCATGCATAGCTATGAGGTGAAATAGTTACACCCAAATACTTCCAATTTCATATAGGTGTCAAAATGTAACTATATATGCGTCATAGCGTTGCATAAGTGTCATATGACAGGGAGTTATTTTTAACGTTTTTATGATAGAAAAGGGAATAACAAATTTAAAAAGGAGACCTAAAGCGTTATTAAAGTTAGAACTTCATCTTACACACCCACACACACACATATATATGTATTCTAAATAAAAATATGACTTTGAAATTGAGAGTGTCGGGGATTATATTTTTGAAATTGAGAGGGTCAGGGATTATTTCGTCTGAAGTAAGGATATCGTTTAGTTGTGTTCTTAGTGAGCAACTTAATTTTAACAGATTATTTACTAATTTGTTTTTGTTTATGAAGGTTTTTTTTTTACTTTAAATGGACTAATATCTTTCTATTGATTGAGTATTGTTTAGTGACTTATAATTTGGCTTTAGCAGAAATATAATTTGATCCTTACTTGGAAGAAAGACGAAACACTCTCACTTAATTTGGTTGTTTTTAATTGACAGTAGATTGGTTTATTCTCCTTGACAAGTCAATTAATCTGCGATCAATGACAATAGCTTCTTTCTACAAAAAAAAAAAAAAAAAAAAAAACTTTTGTTTTTGGTATTTTTTCAACTAAGGATTTTCTTTACACATTTTTATGTTTTTAAAGCAAGGAGGTCTAGAAAATTCTAATTTAAAGTACTACTTAATTGTTTTTAGTTTAAAATACTACTTAAATATTTTTTGTTAATAATTCTAGTTTTAAATTGAACTTCTCTTCCCTGGAGATGGTATACGAAAAGTTTTCTAATTTAATTATGAATATATATTAACGATTTATATATATTAATCTTATGATGTTATTAATTTAATTATGAAATATATCTAGATAAATATATGTATACATATATAAATGATGTTTCAAATAAAAATTTAATTAGATTATAAAATTTTGAAATTTTTTGCAATTTTGTAGTGTTAGTGGATGTGTTTGAAATTCTTATATTTAAAAAGTTTTAAAAGCGTTCCCTAAATAGATATAATTATGAAATTTACTTTCTTATTTTATGCTCACGAATTTATATAGTCTATACTGTTATTGTAGGGCAGTGTAGAATTTAATATATCTTTAATTTTTGTATATTTTCATTTTATTTAACTAGCTTGAAGATTTTTATGGCTATAAATTATAAGTGTAAACTTTGATAATTATACAATGCTAGAGGTCAGTTACCTTTATTAAGGAACGGAGACTTCTATGTGTAATTGTATTTAAGCATCCCACAGCCATCAGCAAGTTGTCGCGCTGATTTGCATTGTAGAGGAATTGCCCATTTTTATCAAAGTTTATTTTGTTATTGTACTGAATTTTGTTACGTACTATGTATTAAGTTCTCTAATCCATTCTACATTGCTTTACAATTAAGAAAATATGGATTATTTTATAAATAATTGATTCAAACTTCATGAATCTGTAAAAGAAAATTGTGGTTTTTATATTGGGAATATCAATTATTATGAAAGACTTTCAAGCTAAGAACTGCAAGATATTATGTTTGACATTCAAGCAAGGATTTTACAGAACTGTGAACTTTCCAGTATTTCTTGAAAAAAATTAGGTGAAAAAATTCAATGATTTTACAGAAAAATGAGCTTGCAGACTTTCAATTTGCATTTATCGCGAAAAAAGATATTTACGAGATCTGTTACGTTAAAAAATTATTTAGGTCAAAAATCTATAATTTTCTTTTCCACTATCGTGTTTTCCTTTCTTTTGCTACTGCTGCAATGCTTTTTTCTAAAAAGGCTTTTCTGTCGCCGCGCCTTTTTCTGTTTGAAGGGGGGAGGATATGTAAGATTAAAAAAAAATGAATCAAAATTATAATTTAAACTAACTCCTAATTCCCTTTAATTCTCTCTGTTTTAGAAATCGTAATAACTTCTCTGGATTGCGTCATTTCTAGCTCATTCGATTTTGCATGGCCTGCGCAGCGCTGATGACGTAATAATTGAAAACTGAACCTTTCAACTCAAACCAAAACTTTTACCTTCGTGTGCTTCCATATTGGCTAACTAAGCACATCAGTTGCTCTCTTTTCACTGCTTGGTCGCTATATCGTTGTACGCGCTTCCTATCGCAATACTTTCCAAAATGAAATTGTTCTTGAACAGGCACGACTAGAGTGCTAAGTGATTGTGGCCACGAACGTCAACTGGAAAATAAAAATGGAATTAAAACAGCCTCGACTGCAAGTTTCTTTATTTTATATAGCTATTATGCATGGACGCTGCTCCGTCTTTTCCTTGCATTTTATTATTACATATATATATAGAGAGAGAGAGAGAAAACTTTTTATATGCTATCTCCAAGGAACAGAAATTCAATTAAAGCCAAGAATTATTAAAAACTTTTTAATCAGTATTTTCTAAACCTCTAGTGTCATAAAAAACATAAAGTCTAAAAAAACATAAAACATATAGTCTAAAAAAACATAAAAATCTGTAAAGAAAAATCTTTAATCGCAAAAATACCAAAATCAAAAGTAAAACTTTTAAGTATTGAAAAAGTAGGTATTGTCATTGATCGCAGATTAATTGACTTTTCAAGGGGAATAAACCAATCTATTATCAATTAACAACAACCAAATTAAGTGAGAGTGTTTCGTCTTTCCTTCACTAATAAAGCTTTCTAGTAACAGTTTTTATAACGAAGCCTGAACCATCGCTGTATTTAATATTTTTTTAATGAAAAATTAGTTTAGATAATGAAATACACTGAATAATAAAAACACAGATTCGTACTTTTTAAGATTTTTTAAATTATCACAGTAAGTTTCAAAACAGACACAAAAAATATATATATATAATTATAACAGATATATATTATTGTGAGTTGTGAATACGAAAATCGCTGGCTAGAAGTTAACTACTTAAAGGAAAAATTTATCGGTAATAATAAAAACCTTTTTCTAGTGTAGTGTAATATGTCAATGTAATGACAAATGAGAAGAGAATATGCGAGTGTTTAAGCTGATTTAGAAAACTTCAGAATAATCATGATTCTGAGAAATGTGAATGCGAAAGCAATAGCAAAATTCTTAAGATCCATTATGATTCTAAAAATTAACTTAGTTATATTAAAAGAAAAATTACTTGGAGTGTTCCCCAAATGCAAGCTTTAAGAGGTAAATTTATAAGGTATTCTTCACGCCTTCTTCGCATGGCTTCGTGGTGTAGTGGTCAGCACGCTCGGAGCGTATTCAAGAGGTCCGTGGTTCGAGTCCCGGCGAGAGCATTGCTCATTTTTCACTTCTCCAGCATCGAAATAACCTAATGTCTGTACAGCAGCGCCCGAATTAAAGGGGTGGTGGATGATGATCCTCCACCAGCAGGATTTAGCGATTAGGCTCCCTAATCCCCAGTCGCCGTTTAAAAGGGGGAGTATATAAGGTATTCCTCCCACCTTCTTCTCATGCCTTTGTGGTGTAGTGGTCAGCACTCTCGGCGCGTATTCGAGAGGTCCGTGGTTCGAGTCTCGGCGAGGGCATTGCTCATTTTTCATCTCTCCTGCTTTCAAAAAATACCTAATGTCTCTAGAAAATGTTTAAATGATATTATTATTGATCACTACTATTTAACAGTGACTGTTTACATTCCTAAAGATCAGTTCATTAATTTACTAAATTATGTTAATGTGTTTGTCAAATGTTTGGTATCAACAACAAAAACGTCTTGAAATATGATTTATATCCTGTTTATTTAATATAAAAAATTGGCAAGCTTTAATTTTTTCATTTAATGGTGATCCCTGATTATAAAAAAATCTTCAATTCTGTCCAGGAATGACAAAAAACATCTCCACTCTTTGATTTGAAGAAACTACCTGAAAAAAAGAAGTTACAAATATAAAGAAAAATATACTTAAAAATCCAAAATGTCATATTTTCTGTAAAATTTTCATGGGCAAAATATAAATTCTCTAAACTTATTACCTTTAATTTTATAACATATCCTACAGGGTTACTCAAAATAACTGATTCAATTTTCAATGGCCTTAAGTTTAAAATAAAAGCATAAAGCGCCAACTAATGCATAATTTTCATTTATTTAATCTATTACTATAAAGCATGTAAAGGACATCTGCATAAGATAAAGGACGCCTTCGTGGAAGATTTTCAGAAGTGTTTCGTATTCATGTTAAGCATGGAAAAAAACACGAAAACACCCATGCAGCCAGCCCTTTCACCAGGATTTGAATTAGGTCAAACTAAGTACCCAGCAGATTTTACTGCTCGACCGCTGACGAGTGCCTCTACAAGCTTAAACTGAGCTTAAACTCCGTCATTTACCTAATTTGTATAAAATCGTAGTTAAAGTACTCCCGAGGATGTTATCGTTGTTTTAATGACCCCAGCAAACAATTCCACAACTTACTTCAATTTTAACATAGCATGAAACTTGGTTCATATGATTCTTATGAAAAATATCAAGAATACGGTTGAATAACCATAGAAAACTATTTTGCTTCTTTTAGTTTTTCCATAACATTTCTTCTTACATTTATTTCTATTCCAAATTTTTATACATTCGTTCTAAGCAATGCAAGCGGATAATTATAAATTGAAAGAGGGACATAAAAGATGCAAAGAACTCCGTCTTTTTAAAACTTTTTTTTTATAGTTCAATTAAACATTAAATTTTAAACGCCCCCTGTTACAGCAGCAGCATTTAAAATGCTCATTTGCCACATGCGGTTAGTGATTACTGTATTCGACCACAAGGTTGTGAACTAAACATGCATAAGATAAATATTTTTTTCCATAGACCTGATATACGGCAATATGCCAAGAAAATCCTCTACGAAGACAGATTACCTTCGCGTGCTTCACCATAATCAAATAAACCAAACAAAACGACACACACATTACGTTCATTTTAAAGCAGTTACGAAACAAAATCATTATTTGAGTCTCGCATTTTATTGCTTAGTTCCGTCCACTGTTACATCTGTTATATGGCAAGAGTAAAGAGCAGAGAGAGGGCAGAACAAAAAATTTTGTTTCGTACCGGTTTTAAAATGAATGAACAATATCTATATATCTCTCTATATATAATTTATTATTATATGCTTCATATATAATTTATTACTAGAAACGGTTTTCCATATATTATCTCCAAGGAAATGAAATTTAATTAAAGTTATGAATTAGCTTTAATTAAATTATAAGGTATTTCTCCCGCCTTCTTAGCATTCCTTCGTGGTGTAGTGGTCAGCACGCTTGGCGCGTATCCGAGAGGTCCGTGGTTCGAGTCCCGGCGAGGGCACTGTTCATTTCTCCTGCTTCCAAAAATTGCTTAAGGTCTCTACAAAATTAATAAAAGCTTAATATGACTTATTAGAAAAGATTTTAGTAAGTATTTTAAGTAGTGTTTTAGATCAGTATTTAAAGTTGTTTAGATTTCTATTGTAATCAAAATTACTTAGATTTCTACTGTTGTAAAAATTCTTTAAAATCTGTATAGAAAAAAATTTTAACTATAAAAATTCTAAAAATTTAAATTTAAATTTAAAGTACTAAAAATGTAGCTATTGTCACTGATAGCAGACTTGCCAAGGGGAACAAACCCACCTACTGTCAATTAACAATAACCAAATTAAGTGCGAGTATTTCGTCTTTTTTTCCAAGTAAGGATCAAATTAGTTATGTATATAACAGATTAAAAAATTAATCAACAATCAAAAAACTTGCGGGGCGGGAATAACACGTTTTACTAAGACTGTGCAGCGTTCTATTGGAATGCAACCCCGCAGTATAAGTAATGATACAAAAAAGCAATGGTTTTGCTGGATTCATAATTTCATTATGTTTAGTATAGTTGTTAGAAACTAATTACGAATTAGATAATAAAAAATTCCTAAATTACCGTAAATAGAGCTATCGTCCAAGATTAAAATTGTGAAAATGCTGCTCCAAGTAATGGGACGTACACCTCTTTTCCTGTAGACCAACGCCTCTCAATAAAAATATGAGCTGAAGACTTAATGTAAAAAAGCAGCGGAACATGCAACAAACACTTGCTGGTAGTGGAGCCGTCACAACCGTTATAAAATGAAAACGCGCATATGGTACTAGAGAGCAAGCAGACATTACATTACAGGATTGAAAAGGGATCCGATAGGATTTATTACATTATTACAAAGCACACTAGGGTTATCTACCTGAAGAAAAATATGCATTTGGATGACTTACTAAAACTGGTTCGTATCCACATTGCATATGCGGAAATCCACAAAAACGTCTATGCAGCCAGGTCGTCTGCGAGGAATTTAGACCGAAATGAACCATCAGTATTGAGAGGTCTTATCTGCTTCACCGCGGGTGAGCACTGACAGAAACGGACTAGATTATTTACTACATATGCTTATCAAGCAGTATTCGCGTTCAACAACTCAGACGTAAACTCATCAAAGAATGAACAATGAGTTTCACTTAATGCTTTTATAATTTTTTTGTGGATTTTAATACCTCTTCGGCAGCATATATACCTGATGCTCCTTTTACCGTCAGAAGATAGTCACATGTGCTGATATCCACAAAATGAAAAAGTGTGTTTTTATTGCACAACTCAGCTTCCATTTTCCATAAAAGCATTTCTCAGTTCTCCTACGAAAATACTGGATAGCATGTGCTGTAGTTTAAGTTCATTTTTCTACTCGCCAGCTGCCAAGCGGGAAAACCGCTAAACACTGATAGTTCAATCCACGTTAAAATAATGGCAAATGATTCGGCCGCATGGGAATTTTCGTGGATTTCCCCATGTGTAACGTGAATATGATAGAGTTTCTTTAAAAAAAATGTCTTCACGAAAATATTTCTCCAGTTAGGTAAATAGTTCTTCATTGCTTTGCCATAATCTAAGCAATCCAATACGATTTCCTTTTCAGTTACGTGATATGACGCATACTTATTCAAACGCTACAGTCGGGCATTTATATTACTGTCCTTCTAATTGTGGGTTCACTCAACGGCTGAGTGGTTATGACCGATGAGTACTGATAGTTCGTTCCGGATTTAATTGATCCTAGGTGAACAGGCTGGCTACATGGTTTGTTTTCGTGACTTTCACCCTGTGTAACGCGAATGCTAGTCAGTTTTTTATAGAAAGTCTCCACGAAGGCTTTCCTACCCTGTAGTAGACAACTGTTGTGTTCGTTACCATATGCCAATAAATAACGGTTGTGACGGCTGCCATGCTACGCGACGTGATTGTCTGTGATTGTTTTTTGTCCACAATACTCTTCGCCGACTTAATTTTTTTGAACTGCTACATGTTTTTTACGAAAAAAAAGTACTTCACAAAATGATTATCTCCCATTCCTGCAAACAAGTCATTCTTATTTAGAGCAATGGAGAGGCTGTTCCTGATTCTTATAACAAAATCCCAAAATTGAATATTCAGAATTTTGTTTTTAGGACCAATATCATGGCATACAAAATTAAAATTATTTGCAGTTTTAAAATTTGATTTATTCACGCTTGAGCAGGCGAATTTCAAAAGTCACTGCTGTACGCCTGCACATCTTCCTAATGCTTCCTACACTATATTTTAAATCAATTTGAGTTAATTGCCTTCAACAAACTAATAAAACCATCCAAGTAGGGCTATATTTTCTGACAAAAAAAGACAAAAATTTTCGATCCGCCTCCCATCTTGAAGAGACTGTAAATGACAGTTTTCAAAGTTTTGAGCAACAACGCTACTAAAAGAAAAATTGCTAACCTTAAACGAGCTCGAAGACATGCATCGTGAACACATTTAATCCCTTCATATTGTTGCAGTGGTTATAGATCTTTAAGCAATGCCTAGAAAAATGGCCTTCAATCTGTCATCTGTCTTGAAGAACTACTAGTTAATTATCTTTTGAACATTTTTGAGCTGCAACACTACTAAAAAAACGGACAGCTAAAATTTAATGAAGCGGAAGCATCATGACACCAATTAGTTGTTCATACTGGTGCAGAAAATATATATCTTGAAAGCAGAATTAATGATAAAAAATACTGCCAATATTAAATTTCAGGCATATACTTTCAAGTACATTTCTCATCTGTAGAACTTCATCACGAAGAAGTTTGATCTTAGGATCATTTCACAACTTTCCTTAGAAAACTCAGACCTGCCAGTAATCCAATACATAAAACAACTGAACGCTTATAGCTCAATCCGCTCTCAAATCCCGGGAAAATGTCTGACTTCATAAGTTTTTCTTGAACATGACATTAGGAAAAGCCGTTTCCCTCCAGAAATTCCTTCAAAGCTATCTCCTTCTCTTAGAAAACAGGTTGTTAAGCAATACTCTAAAATTTCTCAACATACGTTGAGATGCAGAAAAAAATCCTTTTTAACTTGTTGAAATTTAAAATGGGGGAAAAATAGACAAGTTAAAATGCTTAAAGAAGTGTTTCATCTATATATGTGCATAAGTAAGTTTTTTTCCACAAATTGTTCAATGAATTGATTTTTAAGACATGAAATCATAATCATAAATTAAGGACCCTAATTGATTTAGGACTGAATACACAGTATTAGACAACGATCAATGTAAAACTTAAATGCACGGCCACCAGTGATCGATTGGCTAAATTCTTTGAACACTAATACTTCGTTCCAGTTTCTAATTCTCGGTGAAACACTTGGATGGATGAGGCTTTTCTCTTATATACTGTGAACATGAGCAAATTTTCCTACGTCCTCCGCAAAATCATCCTTCCTTTAGCAGACAGACTTTGTTTAATTTTTCTTAATTCAGTCATGAAAAAGTAAAATTTAAATAAATTTCATCCATTAAAACTCCAGAAACTATAATTAAGAAATAAACACAATTCATAGGTTTATTAAGATAATAGCATCACGGTACTTTACACTCAAATGTGGGTATTAAAATTTGTTTGACGCAAAATTGCACTTCATTATGTTATGGTACATAAGACGCAATTTTATAGATATTGCGTAATGTTACATACAATTAAATACTACTATCCTTCAGATCGAATAATCTTAGTTCTGTAAAGCACAAAACTTAAATAAAATTTTAAATATTAAACATAAAGAAATTGATTAAAGATCCTCTTTAAAACTGATGAACACACAACATAATTATATTTGCTTTATGGTAGTTTGAATTCTGGAACATAAAATATACAATAAACAACAATCAACTGTAAAATAAAATTACTTAGTCACCAAGCTACTACATATACATCCTATATTAAACAATAATGATAGTAAAACATAATCCAGTAAAACAACACTTTTTGAATTAAACGTTTTTTTCATTTTACATATCTATAATGTTATCACCACTAGAACGTTTCATAAATGTTTAATGTTTTAGAACATCTGCGAATAAATTCAGTACTTTCTTCTTTTAGAATGATGATATTAACAACAATAACACCGCGGGACATTCGTAATACTTTTCTTTTCTCGCATCTCCTCGTATGCCACATTCAGTCACCCAAACATAGTTTCTCTTATTCTCCCCCCACTCTTTTCCTACTCGGTAAACTTCTACCCCCAGCAATCCCATATCCATATAATTCGAATGATATTCAATGAGAATAAATTCTTTGAAACTCTTATATAAGTTAGGCTAGGGCATTGTACGATAATTATGATAATAATACTCAAAGGAAAAAATAAATATTTCAATATCAGCAACATTTTTGTTGACTCATAGTGTAATTTACATATTCTTTTGTAAACGTTTTTTGAAGAATTTTTGCAAATGTCCAGTTGTTGGAAATATTGCAAACTTCAGTAAGGATATATAAACCCATGCCTTATTATATAGGAATGTTAATTAACTGCTCACTGTTGCAATTCATTAAAGCAGGCGATATGGCATTTCTTTAATTGGAAAACAACAAAAGTATCATGATTTTCAAGTAGATAGTTCTTATAACATAATTTTATCCAGAACAAATATTCCAAATTATTGAAAAAAATAGTTATGAAGAACAACGCATTTTAAGCAGCGACAATAAATGGGAATAAAGTACGATATGAACTACAAACTCCCTTGATGAAAAGATTTCCGACAAGAGAACAATTAAAATATTGAATAAGCTTCAGGTTTTATTGTTCCTGAACAGTTAATCTGTATAGTAAAATCTGCTAAACTGATGAATAAATATATCTGGTGCTTTTCTTGTAAGAAGGAACAGTTGTATATATATATATAAAAACATCATACCAAATAGATGAAAATTGAATGCTACATTAGTCTTAGCACTAAAATGAACTTAAAATTACACTATAAATATTAGAACTGCAATTAATGCACACATAGTAAGTGGTAGACTTACAAATGGGACGTCCGTTATGACGAGTAACAACTGCAGTTCACGTTCTCGTAAATGACTACAATGAAGTGAGCTTCGACCTTTTTCTTAGCATATGCTTTTCTTCTCGCCTCGCATGTGTTAAATAGCAGTCTGACATTAAGTTCATTTACAATTTCACAAATAATATCTTAAAATATCCCAAATACAACAAAACCAAATAAAATTTCAGCACATTTTTTTCAGACAGTTTTTTGTGCGAGGGCATAAGTTAGTATCAAATATTTTTACCGGGCAGTCCCCCTGCATATTCGTTGTCATTATTCCACAGCAAAGAATCTTTTGACTGAATAAAGCATTACTTGCTGTTGCTATTATTATTATTATTAAGGCACCCTTACCTACTGAAGATGATATATCAGTCAGTATCTAGGCATATATTTACTTGTGCAGGGAAACACTATCCCGAAAGAAAAGATAGGTGAATAAATAGATGAAGAAGAGAAACAATTTCTTAGCAAAGATCGAAATGCACCGTCATGGCCTTTACAGAGTTCCATTTATCAGAAGATGTAAAAACGAGGAAGGAAGCGTACAGGCGATATATGCAAAATTTTGAACAAGTAGGCATTTTATTTCGGAGGCATATATAACAGATAAGAGCAAGACAATAGAAAAAGGGGGGTGTCTGACGTCAGTGGTGTAGATCCAAGCAGTCACTTAGCCCCTTAACACAGTTGGTGATAGCGCCATACCTGAGATTTTCTCTCGACCAATAACAGATAACGAACATGCTATGAAGGGAGAGGGAAGTGCGATTGGAGCCATTATTAAAAGGCTGTAAAGCTCGCGGCAAATCACAGCTCTTAAAATGCGTTGTTATTGTTGTTTAACGCATCCCGCCACCGAGCCTACATAGTTATGCTGCACCAAACAGATGGTAAAATATGTAACATATTTATAAGCCCCAAATTTATAATTAAATGTACAAAAAGAAATATATTCAATTAAAAAAACACTTAATAATAATAGGAAAAGGAGAAAATAAGGAAAATGAAATGGAAAAGAATTTCTACATACTCAAGTTAAGATGAACAGACGTTGCTATAACACAGAGCATATAAAGTGCTAATGGCTGAAGTTAAAATACACAAATTGGACGATGATTGTGAAGTAAGCAAACATTTATTACTAAAATGCACCACTTCCATGAAAAATACAAAAATAATTTAAAACAAAAGATAAAAACGAGCACCTTTTAAAAACTGTAATATCTCAGAATGGGGATGTTTTCCCTTTAAAATACCTCATAGCAAGTTAAAACTGCAGAATGCTTAAAAGGAAGGCTTTTAAATGACTGGCATTCCAATGAAACATGACGCACGGTTAAAGAATGCTGCAGTTTTTACAAACAGGTTCATTATCAAGTTTTTAAAGCTGGTTATGCGTGAATCGAGTATGACTTATTATTAAAACTGTCAATATTTTCTTCTTTCCGGTTTGTAGTGAACTCCCACCTTTCAAATTTCTATTTGATTCTTGACATGTGTTAATTTAGTAGAATTGATACTATACCAAGAACTTTGCACTTGCTTATTTTTCATCTCTCCTGCTTCCAAATAACATAATGTATCTACATCCTCATATATACTTTCTTTTTTTTTGTTGCGGTATGGTATGTGCTTCTGTATAAATAAGGAATGTGCCTGTTCATGAATGTATGACAAAAGGGTGTAAGTGTCAATTTATTTATAGAAGTGTATAACTAATTGAGCTACTACTTAGTAATTGAATGTTTCGGTCGCTTTTTGTAGTCTGGAATTATGTTGTTTGTATATAGTTAAATTAGGTATTTCATTATGTATATTCTCAGTGTGTATCTATGTAGATATTATGTATTTTTGTGTGTGTATTTGTTGTATGTATATTCTCAGTATAATTTAGGTATCCAGAAAGCACTAAGGTGTATACATTCTTGGGTATGTGTCTTGTAAATAGTTGGTGTAACATAAGTATACTGTAATAATTATTTCTGGGTTGCATCAAATTTTTCCGAAAATGCAACACCACATGTGCTACGTCTTAGCAAAATATGTAGTCGTACTTTATTCCATTTAAATTCCTTGCCAGTGACTTTTAAGTTTATAATGGCGTATGTGCCATAATTGCACTTCGGTGTAACATAGGCATTCTATAATGCCCACCGTTTGAATGTGTCGGCTATCACATTTCCTGGGGAATGGATAGGCTTCTAATATAATTGTCAAATGTAAGCTTTAATGTATGTTTTCGGTAGTGTGCTTGTAAAGTTTTGCATGCAACTTTATGCAAGTGTCACATTTGAAGACGGGTGCTACACTTGCACAGTATTCTTATTATCTAGTCTGCATTTTTTTGTATTCAGTATTGCATAACGTTCGGCGCTAATGTTAGTAGATTTTAGTAGATTGTCCCTTTGCATATTCTATAATGCGAACTGTAACTGAGTTGTATTTAAAATAAGTAGTATATTCTTAGTACGTCCTTATGTAACCAAATCTGCGAAGTAGTAGGTGTTATTTTTTAATATTGCAAGCAAGAGTACTTATACTTATTTAGGTAGGATAATTGTATGTAATTTGTTTTGTTTATGTACATTATGGTAGTTAACTGTAGGTAGTACAATTGTGAACTAGAACTAACAGTATCATTGAATAGTTTCTGCATGGCTGTTTTTGGTACAGGTCTTGCGGCTCATACTTAGGCCACAGTATAATGCATGTAACTGTCTCTTTACATAATCTGGAATTGTGCTTGCGAATTGTAGCAAAGTTGCATGCTTAAAATATGTGGTAATATTGTGTAATTAATGTAACTAAATCTGCAAACATAGTAGGTGCTACCTATTAACAATGTAAGTAACAGCAGTTATTTGCATGTAGGTAGGATATGTTTATGTATTTGATATGCCAACGTATTTTGATGTGTATGTATCTGCAGGTAACACCAATGGCACTAGGCATAATAGTTGCGTGGTTTATTACACCATCGGGTATCTAGCTGTACCCAGACCACACTGTGCAAAATAGGTTTAGTTTACAGAGACTCTCAGCAACCCCCTTCTCTCTCTCTCTTTTTTTTTTCTAAAATTTTTTAAGCAATTTGCACATTTCTCTTTCCAGCAATTTTGCTTTTAATTACCTTTCTAACTTCGATTTCGCATTTAGAATCTGCAGGGTGCACAAGACGGTGAGTGAATCCTTTAGTTATGACGTTACTTTTATGTCATTGATCTTTTTTTTCTTTTTCATAGCTTTATAGACACATTAGTTTATTTGGAAGCAGGAGATGAGAAAAACGAGCAATGCCCTCGCCGGGGCTCGAACCACGGACCTCTCATAAGCGCGCCGAGCGTGCTGACCACTACACCACGAAGGCATGCAAAGAAGGCGGAAGAAATACCTTATATACTCCCCCTTTTAGAGAGCGACTGGGGACTAGAGGAACCAGTC
The DNA here is from genome assembly GCA_000611955.2 of Stegodyphus mimosarum. NCBI lineage: Eukaryota > Metazoa > Arthropoda > Arachnida > Araneae > Eresidae > Stegodyphus > Stegodyphus mimosarum. The sequence goes on along the minus strand of KK116878.1, from coordinate 33,865 downwards.
GTCAAATCGCGGTGGTGGAAAATCAACATCCACCACCTTTTTAGTTCGGGCGCCTCTGTAGAGACATTAGGTATTTTTTTAAAGCAGGAGAGATGAAAAATGAGCAATGCCCTCGCCGGGTTTCGAACCTCGGACCTGTTAAATACCCGTCGAGTGTGCTGACCACTACACCACGAACGCATGCTAAGAATGCGGAAGAAATACATTATATACTCCCCCTTTAAAAGGGCGACTGGGGTTCAGGGGACCCAATCGCCAAATACTGGTGGTGGAGAATCATCATCCACCACCTTTTTCGTTCGGGCGCCACTTTTAGATTATTTCTGAATCAGGAGAAGAGACAAATGAGCAATGCCCTCGCCGAGACTCGAACCACGGACCTCTCTGAAAACGCTTCGAGATATGCTCACCACTACACCACGAAGGGATGCAAAGAAGGAGCGAGAAATACCTTAAAGCTTCAGTGTTGTTTATTCTGTGGCGCAAGAGTAATAGATGGTAACTTCAGAGAGGATAATAATGTTGTAAGGCTAATTATAGCTACACTGCTAGTAGTCCTCTTTTTGTAACTATTAATTGAACTAAACATAATAAAACATGTTTTGTCTCACTGTTCGTGTCCTTCCTTTTTTGCGCTTTGTGTAGTCATTACCGCTCCAGAAAAGCGTGCTATGTGATTTCCCATCGTCTAGGTGCACTCTAGTTCTCCTGAAAGTTTGTCACCGCTGTAATGATACACCCTGTATAATGACTTAATTCAGGTCTTCAGGGGCCTACATTGCCACGTCCAATCGAGATGCTCTTGGCAGCATTAGGTAAGGATGAAAAAAGAGCCGCCTGTTTTCCTGTACAAGAGTTCGGAGTGGCAGCATCAAAAGTAGTGCATTTCAAACCCTAGTACAGTTAATAGATAAAGAGGTGTTAAGAGATTTAAGGAAGGAGGAGAGGACGGAATGATAACATGGGATTCACTATCTGAAATTTTCTAGAGCTTCTGCTCAACTCTAAACACATGTGTGTCAAAAGCGGTCTCTTTTTTTATTTAAATGGATCAACCCTTGGCTTTCTCCATGTGCTGTTCTCGTTCTGGATATGCAGGATGCAAATGAATTCTGGGTTCGAATCTTGATAAAATGGGCTAGCTATATGAGTATTTTTTTTGGTAACCAGAATCAAATGAATTTTAAAAAGAAAGCAATAATAATAATAATTACTTTTTTCTTTATTCTCTCCGATCTTCTTACTCCAGGAGGATTCCTGAAAATCAAATCAATTGAAAATTAAACAGAAAAGTGTGAAAATTTTAAGGCAAAAAGCAAAAGAATAATTGTAATAATAATACACGTAATATTTATAATAATAATTTAGAGCATAAATGAATGATTATTTACTTTAATAATTAGTATGTAATCACATTATTTCATAAAACAATGTCTTTTCGAAGAAAAAAGAAACAATTTCTTTTCATTTAAACCATTCAGTATAATTTCCAGTTGTGCATATATATGTAAGATAAAAAATATGTAAATCAAAAGTAACCCCGTAATTCCCGCTTTCTATTCTAAAAATCGTAAATTTTCTGGACTGCATCATTTCTAGATCAAACCATCTTGCATCGCTTGCGTAACGCTGATGACGTAGTTAACTCGGAATCTGAACTCAAAATTTCAAAAACGGAAACCTTTCTGATCTAAAGCAAAACCTTCTCTTGGTGAGCCTCTATATTGGATAACTGCGCACTTTTAGTTTAGCTCTCCTGCAGTCAAGATACTGCTTCGCTCTGTTTGCTTTTTCGCGCTACTAACTATGCCATTATCTAAAATGTATCTCTGTGTAAAATTGCGGGGTACATTTTGCGCCCATGAGCATGTGTGGTGAAAAATATATTTGTGATAATTAGTTCTTATCCACCAATAAAAGTGATATTCAATTCGCCCACGTCTGTCTCCAAGGCTTTCCTTCGAATGTCATTTTTCTAACTTCGCAGTAAACTCTCCCAGGATATAACTCAGAGATCCATCGTCAGTCTGTTGCAGCTTGCTCCAAGTCATTCTTTTACACACATATGTAAGAGAAATATGTAAAAAAAATAAAGAATATGTAAAAGATAAAATTTAAATTAGCAGAGTAAATTAAATGCGCCCATTTTTGAAAGAATTATATATTTTTTAATATACTGCGGTAAGGCGAGATGCAGAGACAGTGATTTAGATAGGCTAAACGAAGAGAGAATATGGCATGGCCAGTACTAAAGCTCGGTTCAGATTAATTTGGCTGTAGTTTATTTTTATTTACATTGCTAATATTAATTTTAATCTGACAATTTTAAATTATTATTTTTTCCAGCAGTACGTAAATATCTGCTTCATTAACGTGATCGAAGATAAGGACTGCGATAAGTTTTAAAATAAAGC
>KK116878.1:0-11487 GCA_000611955.2 Stegodyphus mimosarum | reverse complement strand
AACTCCGAAATGCACACAAAGAGCCCGTTTAACTACCAAGCACGGGTGAATTGCCACTACCGTTACGTGGGGCTTTGTACCGATTCAGCCCATTTCCATCTCAGCCTAGAAATTTTGTTCCCATTCAAATCCTCGAAAAGTAATTGGATTCCGAAGTGGGTACCATTTGAAAATATCCTTCTCATTTCATTTATAACACAATTTCCGTTTTTAGATCCCTTTTTATAATATCAGTGTTCTCTTCAACATACCACTTTTTTAATATCATTATCTTTTTAATATATTTTTGTGTATGAAAATAATAGTACATAGCTATTTTGGTTGCAGTTTTATTTGGAATTATTTTAATTTTTAATTACAGTTTACGAGTTTCCAAGCTATATCACCTGTTATCATTTGTCAAAAATTTTAGCCCATTTATTATGGTAAAATTTTGAAGCTATAAAATAGCTAAGTTTAATTTTATTTCCTTTCAAACTCAAAAATTCGTGTTTTAAATGTATTTCCATATTAGATGTCTGCATTAAATTCGTTGTAGCTTAGAAAGACCACTTTTGAAAGATTTCACTACTTCCCATTGTGGATTATTTTTCAAAAATTTAATTACTGTGTACGAACAACTTATTAAAAAATGGAAAATTTTTAAATGATACGTAATTAGGTTTAAAACCAAAAAATGCATAGATTAGTTTAATTGACAGTTGCATTGGATCTCCTTTTAAATTTCAGTTTAAAATGATAATAATAAGATAAATAAGTACATTGAGGAAAGATTTGTTCGGCTAAATTTGGATTATTTATAAGGCTATAATTAATGGCCTTACCAGACAGCTAGCTGGCTTCTCATTCCATACCCAACCTTTTAAACATTCATCAAACATGAACATTTTTGTTGTGGCGGACACTAGCCATAAAAATGTGTCCGTCATTACTAAGGCCAGAAGAGGTGGTCATGTTATTATGGAAGCACCTAACATGCAGCCCCCGCTACCTCCTAAGAAGAGACAGACATTACATCCGTGCCCTTCTCCGGGACTCGAGCCGAGGCCCTTCGGTACGCCAGTCAGAGTCACTAACCACTTTCCTGTTGGGGTGGCTGAAACATGAACATTTGTTACGTTATACTACATAGCTCACTCGCTCGTTTAACTTTTTCTGGTCGGATTTTCAAGTAAGCTTAAATCGGAATTATTTCTGGGTCACCTAAACTCAAGCGTTATTCCCTAAAAGAAAAGTGAACTTCTTTCAAATGGTCCGATTTAAACTTGCTCTTCTTTTTTATTTACTTATTGTTTTCTTTGATATCATATGTTTCAAAACAAAACTCGATATCAAACAATTGCCTCATTTCATGCTGTGAGAATGGTTAGAGCAGAATTTCTACACTCCGATGTAAAAGTTATGTTAGACAAACTGATGTTAATTTGTCTACGCAATATTTTGACTTGGAAGATGACGTTTCTTTAGTCTCACTGCCATTTGATGTATCTCGTGATCTGCAACTTTTTTGAGAGATACTCGGCATCACTATTGCTATTAGAATGACAGTCGACATCATTAGCATCATTATTGGACTTATCAAAAAAATTATCATTTTAAAATTACTCTCCAGTACTTTCGATATCTTCATATTCAATAAACTTTTGCCTCCATTTAACCATTTCAGAATATTATTCTTTACAAATGTAAAGACTAATTTAAATGCCAATGAATAGCAAAAAGAAAAAGGTAAATATCAATAACACTACGTTTGGGACTCTTAACTGGATTTTCGAAAGAAACGGTATCATCTCGCCAAAAGAAAGACTTTAACTCACTGAAAGTCAAACATTTTAAGTTCCACATTCTGAGATACTATGTCTGACATCATAGGATCCAGAGAGCAATTCGAAATTTTTACATGTTAATATAAGATTATTATTCTTAGATTTTCATAACGTAAAAAATAATTACACTCGTCATGTGATCGCAGCGGTAAAATTGGAATTGTTTTTCCCTTCCAATGGTAGGCCTTCAACCGATTACGACTTAGCCACAACTAAGGCCAGAAGCGACGATCACTTTATTACGGAAGCACCTAATAAGTGGGCTACCTTTGCTTCCTATGAAGGGATGGACAATTACAGCCATGCCTTTCCCGGGATTCGAACCAGGGCCCTGTGGTGTAGGAATCGGCTCACCTAACCACTATACCGTCCGGGCGGCGGCTTTGAACTATCTTTAAACTTTCCACAGGTCAAGTAAAACCCCATAATTATCCTATTCAAATATTTTCCTAGCCCTATTGCATACATAAGAAGTACTTATTCTCGTAATTATCGACACATTTATGTTATTCCCTTAATAATTTTTAAAATACCTATATACTAGTTATGTTCATAATTATTAAATCTTTTAAAAGAAGCGTCAAACAGCCGTCAAAACTATGCTTAAAATTATTATATTTGCGAAAAATATTTTCCTCTTTACTGAGGTTCACTGTATTCAAGTCGATAAGACCAATGAATAGACTGATCAACATGGTAATTCATTCCCAGTTTCAAATCGGTAAAGAGGCTAGCTATGTAAGCTGGAGTAAGCTATGAAAATTATAGCAAAGGGCTCGTAATTTATCTTATGAAAATAAACTATCAGAGTCTAATTAAATGTGAGGTAAAGTTTCTGAACACTGGTAGTTTGAGCGGCGATCGAATCATGTCAAGCTGGCTGGCTACATGGTTGGTTTCCTACATGTGTAACACAGATAAGAGCCAGTTTCCCCAAAAAAGCCCTTCGTGAAAGTATGCCTCCCTATAGTCAGATAGCCCTCAAGTTGTTTTGCTCTAATAAATTAGCCTAAACCTAATTAAATGTTTCCCTTCTTAGGAAAACAGAAAATACAAATAGTTGTGTATAAACAAGAAAAAATCTTTAAGAAAATAAAATTTAAATTTTTTAAAATATAAACATTCCAAAATATTGCAGAAACTACATAAAATAGCGAATAAATGTATGCGGCAGGACCTGCCGCAAGTTATTTTTTATTTCACATCAGTTCGTCTAGGAGGATCTAAGCCAAGAGATGATACTTCAAAAACTTTTTTTACATTAGGTTTAGTATTAAATTTTCTTACAGTTTTTGTATTTTAAGATAGTGTCGCTAAATCTAAAATAGTAGATTATAAAGTCGAAAAGCTCTTCCTGGCACAGAAATATTGTTCTTCGAGGTTCAAGTCGTTCAGACTAACGTACGAAGTTGAGTGAGTAACATGTTTTTCACTGAATAAATAAACTACCAAACAAAAAGAAAAAGGGGCTTAGAAATTAGAGGCAAATTTAATAAAGAGATCGCACAAGCTTCTCTACAGCTTACCACTGTGTGTAAGTATTTTCGTGGTTTTCTTTAATAAGTCATTTCTTAATTATGAGCTAATTTTTCCTAGAAAATTATCCACGGAAAAATGCCTTTTACAGCCAGCCCTCATATTTTTTGCCGTATTCAAGTAAATAAACACACAAAATCTTATTAACATGATTAAGTAATTAATTTTATGTTAGATGGTACGTAGCCTTTTAAAAACTAGGATACTTTTCATAAGCAATTACAGTGCTACTTATTGCTGTTCAACTGGTATTGGAATGACTTATTTGTTTATAGCAGTGTTTCCCAGGCTTTTCAGCCTCGTGATCTACATGTCCATACTGCTCGGGTGAAAAAATAAAATAAAAAAAAGGAAAATCGTAGACAAAATGTAATAATGAAATGTTAACAAACAAATAGATGTAATCAATAAAATCACCTGATAATTATAATTTAATTTGTAGTTCTAAGCAGATATATTTTATTAATAATTCAAAAAAGTGCATACGAATATTATTAAACTTTTTAATAATACATAAAAGTTTCTATGAAATTCTATCTTTCTTTCTATTTCTTTCATTTTGGATACTGAATACACTGGCTCAGTAACGACGAAATTCTTACAAGATTCGTAAATTTAGTTGAAGAAATAAAAAAAAAAAACACCAAACAAAAACTAAAATTTTGCTGACTTCCGTTGATTGGAATTGGGTTTTCTCACAAACATAACTGAGAAACTGAATTATTTAAACTTGGAGCTATAGGGAATATATATACATATATATATATATAGAGAGAGAGAGAGAGCTTTAATGATACGAACTGTTAAGTCATTTAAAGCTAAGCTGGTTTTGTGAATATCACATCTGCAAAAAAACGTCATATAGTCATATGGTAAAAATGATTAAGTGAAGCTGAAACTGACTGTTACTTCATAGACAGTCTGAGAAACGATTTAAATCATTTCATATTATCGAGCCGATGGTCACTTTCTTCATCAATCCTTTTTTTGTCAACGAAATGTAACCGAAATAGTTGCATACATTGTAAACTTTATTCAAGTAAGAACCGAAAAACTGGTGCTAGAAATTTTGGATCTCAAAATCACATTGTCTTAAAATGCACTGCATCGGGTATGATATTCTGGAATATAGTTAATAGAAACAAATTTTCGTTCTTGAAAAGAACTTCACACATGAGAAAATCGATTTTTAGTTCCACACACTTGTGTGAATCAGTTTTCTCAACAATGAATACAATAAAATCAAAGTACAGATCTCGACTTACAGAAGAATATCTTACTTACCAACAGGAATTTCACTATACTCTCCCAATTATGAAGCAATGGAGAATGAAATGCAATGTCAAATATCACACTGACTTTAAGAATTACAATATTTATAAAGAATTTTTATACCAACGAACTGTAAACGGAAGAATTTGTAAAATTCTGTGTGTAACAGCTAGTAATTATTTTACATAAGCATGCACTTAATAATTGTTATATCTTAAAATAATAAGTTTTGGAATAATCTTTCTGTAATGTGCATTATTAGCTATGCTAAACTGCACTCACTTCCAAAAGTTAAGCACGAAGATGTAAAATGCAAAAAAAAAAAAAAACCAACAAATACTGCTTTGAATGACACAAAATTTGGCAGGAAAGTAGCATATATATTTATGCATAAAACAAAATCAATAATTCCATACAGAAATGAAAACAATATTAAATTTTTGTAAGTTATCAGATAATGACATACTGGAGACTTAAACAGAATTATGCATAAAGTGAAAATAAACAGCATAAAATGAAAAAAAGGACATTAGTAGGGTATGTGATCCCCCCTCATCTGTATACAAAGTTTACACCTTCTGACCATGCTTTCAATTAGGTGGTCAACCACCACAGAATTAAGCAATCGCCATTCTTCTTGTAGAGCAGTTTCCAGCTCAATAAGAGTGGCTGGAGGTGGGAAACGAAGATAGGCCGAGAACGTCCCAAAGATTTTCAATGGGATTAAGGTCGGGTGAATATGTTGGCCATGCCATACGCGCAATCCCTTCACTCTCCAGGTAGTCATCGACGATGTCAGCTCTTTGGGGGCGTGCGTTATCGTCCATTAAAACAAAAGCAGGGCCAACTGCTGCAGCGTACAATCTCACAATGGGTTCTAGGACTTCCTCTCGATACCGGACAGCCGTCAAAGAACCCCGTTTAAAGATGTGCAGGTCGGTGCGATATCCTAATGGAATCCCTGCCCACACCATAATGCTTCCGCCTCGGAATGCGTGATGTTTTGGGACTGATTGAGTGTTCGTTGTTCACGCCATATCCTTATACGCTTGCCATCTGCCTCCAGAGCAATCTTAACTCATCAGTAAACATGACATTGCCCCAGTCAGACACATTCCAATTGACATGTTCCCGGCACCACTGCAATCGTGGCGCTCTTGATATAGTGCACTAGAAGACATAGTGGAATTATCGACGCTATTTTTGGTAGTCGAATTTTGACATTCCGCTAGAGGGCGCTGTGATCACATGTGCCCCATAATTCGGAGACGTTTACTGCAATTTGAATCTGTTTTAAAGGTCTAAATTGACACCTTTTACATAGTTTTCTTTTTTCTTTTCTTCTTAAAAAATATATTTATTTAATTTTATAGCGCCTTTAAATGTTCTACAGAAGCATTTTTAAATATTATTTGCTCGTATATTATAGAAATTCTATATTTTTTAATGCTCATCCTTAGATTGATTCATGCTAGCTTTGATATATCTGATAAGGATATATCAAAGCTATGATTTCGTCGATGATATTATGATTTCGTAGAGAAAAGTAAAAATAAATTTTTAAACAGTAACATTTATAAAGTAACAAAGAAATAAATATTGAGGAAGATGCGATTTTTATTACCTTTTTAAGTATCATTTCCTAATTTGATGATGAATACTTCTAATTTAAAACTCGAGTTTCGGCTTAAACAAATTTGTGGTAAAATGCTCTATCGGTATTAAAAATTTCAGGAATATATTTTACACTTAAATAGTAATAAATATTAAAAATAACATTAAATAAGTAATAAATATTAAAATTTCTCATATCAAGAAATATTTGTTGAATAAATTCTCCATAAAGTTACAGAAGCTTATTTTAATATTTGTTTTGGTACTACAGGCATTATATAAAACATAACTTTTGCTCTAATGAAATTTTGTTTACTGACAGTATCGTAACTTGACACAGTGCAAAATGAACTATGTCACTTAAAATTGAGTACATCTATAAAAATAGTAGAAAAGTTATACAATTTTAATTTAAATTTTTGAATATTTAGAGATCTACATTTTTACTCTTCAATTTCTCTTGCATAATCTTTTAATATTTATCTGGTTGTGCTGATAGAAAATGTCTGAATTAACTGCATGAAAATTCAAAACAATCTTTGTTCATTTTGAGGCTCACCAATGGCAAAGAGGTAAAATTGCTGATAGTTCGACCTAGATTCAATTCTAGCAATCACATGGGCTGGCTTCATGTGATTTTGCATTGTTTTCCCTCAGCATAATGTGAATACAAGTCAATTTCCCTTGAAAAGTCCTATACAAAGGCATCCCTTCTCTTAGGCAGATAACCTTCGTGTGCTTTGCCATAATTAATTAACCAAACCTTGATTATTTCTATATTATAATGAATTTTTTCGGATCTCATATGGTAATTAATTTTAAAATAAATAATGCTAATTTTTATTATAAGATATATAGACAATTTATATATTAATTAACTTTTACAACATATATCAAAGCATTTTCATATGAATGAAATGAAACAATAGATATACATATACACAGTACTTATTAATTTATTAAAAATGAATATATTTTTACCTTATCTTCATTCTCAGAGACTTTCCATCTCTCCTTTATAACACAAAATCTTACCTGACTTCTATATCAATCATGAATTTCTATATCAACCACAATATTATACCAATGAATATACTTATAAATATTATTAAATCCAACTAGCTCATGCAAGTAAGCGAGCTTGATTTAATAATGTTTGAGACATGAACTGGTGTCTTTAATATGTCTTCCATGAAAGCATTCTTCTTGGGCAAATAGCAATCATTCAGTTTATTGCAGCAATACATCAAACAATTGAATATGCTTTGCCTAAATCTAACAACCTAATAATAATTTTGAGATAATGAAAATAAATAATGCACTATATATACTTACTGCAAAATAAATAATGTTAATTTTTTATTGTTTAAATGCACTTTGTACACATGAAATGTAGTCAACTTATGTATAAATTAAATATCATAATTAAATTTCATTCAATTCAAATATGAGTGAATTGGGAGAAATGAAAATACACACACACAAAATCACTCATATCATTCATTAATTTACATTATTATCAAATATGGTAAAATAATAGTTAAAAGTTATCTTTGCAAAATAGACTTGTTCTGTTAAAAAATAAGTAACTCGTAGTTCATATGCAAACATATAACAGTACAGTTGTTGAAGAATTTTTGTCATAAATTAGAATTCATAGGAATATACTTTCAAAGATTTGTTCAGTCAAGCATTCAAACTCATGAATTGTGTGATAGGTTTACCACAATTAATATATTATTATTGGCATTTGGCAATTTTTTTTTTTTTTGCATTTTTACGGCTTTCCGAAATGGAAAAGTACCTAGTTGCATATCTGGACAATAAAATTCCACAAGATAGTAACTATTAAAGAACTTGCATTTTATCAAGAATGGTTGAAAAAGACTTTTTGAGAGGACACAGAGCTACCAAGCCAGGATTATATGTGTGAACTGCATTTAGAAGAGCATTTTATTGATAAATTTTAGTCATATTGTTAAAGTTGAGGAACTAAAATTCAATGAGGCAAATCCTTACATAAACCTTAAGCAATATTTATCATATTTATGAATCTTCAAATATATTTTAATAAGCCATTTTTAAATAAAAGGAGACTTAGCTAATGTAACAGCTGAGATAAAATGCTCAATCTTTGTCAATAACAATTTTGCTTAGTTAATAATTAATAACCTTGCTTAATCATATTGATTCAATATCTCCCTGCAGTAGAGCCTAGAACCAATCTGGAATATAGATGACACTACCATAAATATTTGTAAATATTATGCATGATCAATATATAATATATACTAAAAATGTACAATTATGGGTACTTTTCTGTTATGCACCTATCACACATTTTGATAGTATTATTGAAATAATACGTATGTGTTTAATTATCCTTGTTCGCATGCACACACATACACACAGTCCATATATGATCTCGGCATGTGTTCGACTTCTCTTTCACAGGTGTCAAAATCTGTGGCACGTGCACAAATAAACTAATTTGCTATTTAAGGGAAAAAATTACAAAAGTAATAACTGAACACCTATGTTAGGAACGTATACAAAACTGAATTGGGCTTTTGCCCTCATGATTATAACCTTATTTATAATTTGTAACCTACTCTTGGCGTTTATGAATGGGCATCCACAGCACATTTTTTTCTCATCGCACTACGAAACTCCTTACTGTCATTCCGTCCAGAGAAGAGTTTCATTTTAAGTCCTATCACCGGCATGAAAATATGACAAACAGAAACAGTTTCAAAAAGGAATTGCAAGTATTTTCATGATTATATTTACTGTTTCAGTGCGAAGCAACCAGAACAAAGACCAGCCTAAATACCCATGCCACCCTAATCGGAATAATGATAAGCTATACTCAGTCACGTCCAGCTAACAAGAACAATGAATGACTATAATACAGATATAATAATAAAGTACAGTTATAATGATATTATATACATATGATACTTTACGCTTATAATTTTACTATACTAAAATAAATAATTTCTTTAAAACATGCGAATGTGTGTTTTACGCATTATCTAATTTTAAAAGCCAGGTTGCAAAGTTTCACATCATTGTGAGTGGGGAAGTGTGTTATAATTGCCTGACTCTAATACGTTTGCTGGTATAATATAAAAGACAAACAAAGATACTTACGGAATAATCATTTCGCTGACATCAGACCTATAAAAAAAAGAAAAAAGTATTGCATTAAGTAATGTGACTTAGGAAGTTTAGAAGAAATCTTCTAAACTTATTAAAGAAAAATCGTTTTTAGGAAACAATTGGAAATATAGTAGAAGGCAATAATTACACAATGCATGGATAACTAACCGAGTTGAAATTTTGATAGATAATACAAAAACTTGTTTTCCCTGTTTACACGTTGTTTTGTGCCGTATTGAACCCATTCTAAGAAAGTTTTGCACCTCAACATGAGACACATTTAAACAGGACTTTCAATATACAAGTGTCTTACTCACATGTTTAAAAACAGTCATTTAAAAAAATACCCCTGATCTCACGTTTCTTAAAAGCTGTATGTAGGTCATAAACAATATGAAGTCATATGGAAATAGGCTTATTTATGTCCCATTTCTTACTAGTAACACATAGATATCATTAACGTGCTTTGTGACTAGTCATATGGAAATATATCAGATATTTTTCAGTGCTCGGACGCTTAACTAAATCCTGGGTTGTAAAAAAATAATGTTTTATGCAACTGACATGAAATAATATTTTAATTTCTCTTATTTTTGAGTAAGAAGATTTCCTTTTCTGGAAAGTGAGGCATATTTTTAACATAACTGAATTTCTTTCTCTCAGAAAAATGGACTTTCAGTTTAAACATTTTCAAACATAATAAACAGAAAAGGATATGAAGATCATTTTGAAAGTGATTCACATTAAAATATATGACAAAGAGATTTTTAAATAAAAAAATTACAGAAAAGAATTATTCTTGAAAAATGCATGTGATCTCACATATAGAAGAAATTTGGCATCAAGCTGAATATTGAAATTAAAATATGCGGCTGATGTATCATTATGTGATTTTCCATGATTTGATATCAGTCATGAAACTTTAATGTATTTTCTTTTATTTATAGTAAAAAAGTCGGTACATTTACTATTTGGCTGTCTAGAAAGTCCTGAATATTGATTATATTTTTTACATATGAAAATAATTGGCTAAATTAAATAAATATTCAAGATAAAGGCATTAATTTCCTTTTATTTAAATGATATATTTATTCTATTTCTGTATTAGCACTGATTAATAAATAAATCACTGAACCAAAAATGCTGTAACTATTGAAAATTAACAAATTAGCTTTCTTCCCATATGTAAATTTACATTATAAGTACCAGAATAAAAATTGTAACATTTTATTAATATTTTACTTTTCAACAATCTGACGTAAGCATAAAAAAATAATAAAATTTAATCATACCCTTTCTTTGATACATTTTTTTCATCCAGAGTTAAAATCATATCCAAGGCTTAACATTTCTTGCTTTTTTATAAAAGTGCTGGTTCTAAATTAGGCTTAGCATTTTCCGCTGTTTGTAAGTGCTGGTTCTAAAGTAAGCTTAGCATTTTCCGCTTTTTATACGTGCTGGTTCTAATGTAGGCTTAGCATTTCCTGCTTTTTATAAGAGCTGGTTCTAATGTAACTTAATAGATGCTTTATAAATTCATAAACAAGACTGTCCTCGATTAAAACTATGCAAAACAATCTAAATACAAAAAATAATTCTACATTGAATACGTTTACAAATTACAAATGTGTAATTGCTATCCAATTGTGTAGTCAAATGGCGAAGCTTGATGGAATATACATCTGTCCAAAAAATGAAAAATATGACAGTTCTATCGCGATACATCTTAAAACATTTATAAATACTTAACATGAGATTATCAGACTACAGTCATTAGTATTTAACTTAAGTAACAAATCTACTTCTGTTTTGAAAGAACAACAGTTTAATTGCATACACTTGCATAGACGTGTAGATTTGTACTTGTAATGAAGCAGTGACTGACTGTAATGAACTCTGGCTAACAAGTGTTAATTATAAGATAAACATAACAAGAATTTAACAGATGGTGCAAAGGATATAAAAATGCATTATTTCAAAGGATGATTGAAGATAGAACTTACCTCAAGTTAGCCAATTTAATGGGGCTTCTACCCCTATCATTATCTGAGAATGAATCGTTAACAGCTTGTGTGCA
>KL816762.1:0-61516 GCA_000611955.2 Stegodyphus mimosarum | reverse complement strand
CATTCCGTCTACGTCACTTCCGGTTGTCACGTGATCCAAGATGGCGGAGACCACGCCCTTTTCTGTGACGTCACTTCCGCCTACTGAGTACGGTGGGTTACTACTCACAATCAATAGTTACCCTACTTCAAACCACTAATTACGTTAAACACAACTCAATGTAAATGGCCTCCAAAGAGCGAAGCTTGCACGGAGATCTCTCCGAAGTTTACTCTGAACTAAAAACTGAGAAATAATGCTCTCTCCGATCTTATATATTCCCCTCCCAGCCACCGAGAAAGTTTTAGTACCTTCCATTTCTCGAAATTACTAGAAGGCACAGACGGTCATATGTTAGTTACATATAAGGGCCGGATACGTATACAATTACTTATAGGAATCAATTCGATTACTATACCAATGATAGTTAAACAAAATCCGGGCCCAGACGTCACGAAATGGTGGCCACGTTAGGCAACTCTTGGCGATTTTTTTCCAAACTTGGCTACAAATGTAATTCGCCAAAACCACCATCAGCTTGGCGATATCTCGTCAATTTAGCGAGATAGCCATTTACCTCAATGTGCAATAGACTTGATCCTGTAATCTTATTTTTCAAGCAAAATTTCGTTCTGTTTATATTTTCATGTTACGTTATGCAACATTCGTAACACTTATTGTATTGCATTGCAAAATAAAACAAGCATTAGATAAGTGTGAAATAATCTAGAACTTTAATATAACCAAAAGAATGAAGTATTCTAAAACGAAATAAAAACGCATAGTGATTGTAAAGTTAGTTAAGAATGGAAGATTTGTATTTCAGTAAAATAATGCAGTATAATGACGCAACCTAGAAGTGCATGAAATAATACTGGGTTTGAACATTTTTATTGTGTTTTTTATTGCAATTTTGTCCACCAGATGAGGATTTATATGTAAGGGAAAAAACTTAGAAATCATGAGGAATAAATTTCACCAAGATATTGAATATTATACGGATCATTAACAATGGATTAGTAATTAGTGATGGAAAACTGGCTTGCGATGAAACTTCACAACAGTTCGAACTTCTCGATCTTGCAGATCTATATGTTGATGCTAACAGACAATCCATTCCACCACAATCACAGCCATTTTGTCTTCTATGTCCTGCAGGATTTCTGAGAGTATCAGTTGACTTAATCTCCTTATTATCTTCAATCTTGCATCGATCACTGATCCTTTAATAATGCTCCATATTTTCCACATCACTGAAAATTACAAATCCACGATTGCTGATTCCTGATTAAAAAAAATAGCATTTCACCAAAATGGAGTTGTCACAGAATGATAACTTCCCCAATACTATATTATCTCTCTTTTTGAAAGTTGCTGGTGTAGCTGCATTGACGACACATTTCCTGGTGGAAAACGATTAGTTATAACTTAGAATTTCATTAAATACATTAAACTATGTATTTAATAAAATTCTTCGGAAATATTTATCATGTAATGTTTGCATTTATGCGTTAAGTGCTTTATTATACATCGCATATAATGATAAATACATTTTTTTTTGAAAATTTGTGTTGAACATTTATAGAATTTGGCTTGCTTCGGGAGCATAAACTAGTACCAAACTCCTAACAGACGTAAAACGAACTATTTCGTAACAATATTGACTTTTAACGTATTCAACTAGCACTGGAAGTTCCGTGGCTCGAAATGTGTCAGGAGCACAGTTATTTTTTTAAGTTTCTTGCTCGTAGGAAACCTAAAGTATTGATTCAAAAAGTAAAAAAAAATGAACACGTATAAGTAATTCAACCTTATTTTATATTATTACTTATTGTTGAAATTTTGGTTATCTAACTCTACAATCTGCTTACTACATATTTCCAACAAAACTGAGCAATTAGGATAATGACTAACTTATTCGGAACAGTCTTAAATTCACTTAACAATAGGTTTGACAAGCGGCTATGATTAGCAGGGCATGATTGTTTGTAATAAGTAATTAATGCTTTACCAAAAACGTTTCTAAGGCCCATCAACAGGAACGGGCAGAGTTGCTCGGTTACGCAATAAGTTCTTGCAAAACTATTTTCTGGCAGCATTTTGTCTATACAGGGCGGTTCCGCTTTTAATTGCTCTCATAAACAACATACGTAATGCAGTATAAATATTATAAGCAGTCTTAGAAAGGTTGTAAGGAATTTCCTTGTTCTTTACCGCGAGTTTTAATGCTAGAACTGGAAAGCACTTTCGGCTAGTATTTGGAAGGTTAGGAGTTCAAATCCGACCAGGACTTCGTTCATTTTGCATATTTCTTGTTCTGAGATGCAAGTTTTGATATCTCCTTATTAATTTTTGGCGTGTCAGCTGAAATAACTGCATGAACCACACAGGAGAAGGGTTAAAAGAACCCTATACTAATTTTTTTTTAATTCACAATGAGTAGACTTTACGCTAACAACCTACGCCTCGCTCGGGCGGTAACTCATATAACAAGAACTAAAGTAAAAATTAAAAGATATTAACAAACTATAGAATTACTCTACAGGCTCCAATTACCTATAACTGCGTCGAAATCTCATGTCAGCCAAGTAATAGCTACTACGATACTTTAACCAGCAGTAAATACAGAATCAGAAGCTCACGCTACCAAGGTACGATGCTTACCCACACTCGCTCACTTTCCCTTCTGAAACTAAGTATTTAAACCTTTATTACCCATTGGTAGAATTTGCATTCCTTCACGCGCGCTAACAAATTTAAATATTCTGGCATTGACAATTAGGAGAATGAAGGCTTATAGGAAAAGATAAACGTAATTGGTTTAATTGATTAGGGAAAAATTATGGGGCCGGAGTAAAATGTGATAGACGACAACTCGTCACCATCTTTATGGATGGGTCTTCTCTTTCCCATAGTTCCTTAAGTAAGGGAGACTGTAAGGAATGTTCTCCTTCTTTACCTCATGCCATATTGATGTAATTGGAAGACACTTGTGAATAATATAATCAAAAAGTCCGGAGTTCGAATTCTTGTGAAGACATCGTTGAGTTTCCATGCTTTATGCTCTGACAAATACCTAATTACTGTGCAAGATAAGCGAATTGTGACTTTCTTGAAACAAAGCATCTTTCGTAATGTTATTCTTGTAATATGGAAAACACTCCATATCACATTAATGCTCTTGAAAAATCAGTCATTGCAAAATAGTTAGCGATTAATTAGATTCATCTGTTAGCCTTTGTAAAGCAATATTAGTAATTTTGACTGAATATAATTCAAAAATGAAAGTGGGCATTTTTAGCAAGGGATTTTTCATAAGCAAATTCAACTACAATTGTCAATTAAATTGTTAACAATTTTGTTTCCCGTTCAACTCGTAATAACTACACCTAGAACATATATCGGTAAATATTGCTCACAAGCTGGTTATATGTTTTATGAAAGACAAATACTCAAAAAAAAAATATGGAAGCAGTAAAATACGATAGATTTCATTATTTTAACTAATAAAACTCTAATAGGTACGTAATTGCCTTGTAGAATGAAAAGGCTTAACCCTACCAAAAAAATATTAAGGCCAAATAATATATTCAAGAATGGATATATTTTCCTTAATACCTGAATTCTTATGATAAGAATCTTGTTCTGAACTACGACATCGATATTTTATATTCTTTGTTAAGATACAATGCTCAAGAGTACGAAATTTCAATGTATCTTGTTGCAGATAGTTATAAAATGAGATACAAATATGTAATATGTGTATTATATTACGCTACAAATAATCTTGTTATTTTCTGGGTCTTATTTGTTAAGGTTAAATAAGATTCAGACTGCGGCGAATCGGTAAGAAAGTGAAGAATCCTCCTTTAGCTAAATTGAGTGTTTAATTGGATACAAATCTACATTCGTATCCTCCAGAGATAAGACAGCACATTTCCTTCGTTATATTTAATTACATCTTTCTATTGTTCTTTTATCCTGCTTATAGTACCTTCTTTCTTGGAGTATCTTAATTATATTCTGCTTCGGTTATATGTGTACAAAATAAGCTGAATAACACATGTGTCTCATTCCCTAATGCATGCGTTTTGAATTAATCAAGCCTTTGTTTGTAGCTAACCATTTAACACTAAACTGATCTAAGGATTTCTGAAATTTTCATTAATAAAAGACCTAAATATTGTTTAAATGAACAACTATAAAAGACCTAATAAATTTAGTTAAGTAATAAAAGACCTAAGTTTGCTAAATATTGTTTTCAAATAAAGATTACTTGAAAATTCGATAAAATACGTGTCTCAAGCGTTTTGTATCAATGGAAGCAAAGCTTTCACAAATTTCAGAAAGAGCGAGTTTTCATTATCCTATTTGTATTCTCTGTTATGTGTTAAATTTATTTTCAAGTACTATGATTTTTCATTGAAATATAGCGTTTACAAAATGCAGTTTTAATAGTCATAGAAACTAAATAACAAATTTTTCTTTGGAGAGTATGTAAGGTTTATACTAAGTTTATTAACAGTTATTTTTGTATCTTTCCTATCTTATTCTAATTCTAATTCAGAAACGCAGTTAATGCAAATGAGAAAGAGTACTATTTAAGTCGTGACTTTACCTACTTCTAGAGAGAGAGTCTGATTCCCCTACTAACGCGCGTTTGCCTTTGGCTAAGTTTTCTCTAGTTACTAAGCTCGACCTTACCTTAGGCCCTTGCTTGGCTTCGCCGATTTAATTAATACTTAGGGGCCAACTAGTTAGATTTCTGATAGCTTCGGCTATACCTTTCAGATAACTTAATTAAGCTAGTTTAGTTTAATTTAAATTTATTATTATTTAAGTTCAAGCCCGAATGTAGGCTTTGCGTAAAGTTCCAAGTAGGAACTGATAGTAAATATTTTGAAACATAAAAGGTTGTGAACCCTCCTTAAGTCTTACGTGTTTTGTTCACACACTTTGCAAGGTTTTAGTTAAACTAACAAAGTTTTATTTTAATTTAAATCTTTCTATCTCTTCTCAATTTCAACTTCCCGTTAGAAGAAGCGCGCGTTTTTAGCTTATGCTAATTTGAAGTGGAGCCAAGTTCTATTTAAACCAGAGGTAGAAACCTCTCAGTGTAAGAGAGCTTTTAGTCTCAGATCACGATCATTCTATTCGACGTTCGCCTGACCAGCTAGCATTTAAATTCTAAGTCATAGCGCTTTACGTGATTGCTTATTGAAATAAATCCAAGTGCGTCAGTATTAGTAAATCTTGCTACGCACCATTTAGTTAGAGGCCAACCTCGCGTATAGCTCTGCGAGCAACAACTATTTAAGTTCTACTTAGCTTTAGTTTAAATATTATTTAATTGTTCATTTTAGACCCAAGTCTGATCTTTACTTTCTGTATCCCTCCCGAGTTGGGAAGTGGTTTGTAAATAATAGTAATTTAATAAAAGAGGATTTTAAATCCCTTTTCAAGTGCAGTTATTCTCCAACTCAATCACAGAACATAGCTGCATTCAGCTCCCTGTTCAAGATCAGGACTTAAGGAGTTTCACAAAGACGTTTGCCAAGAATATGCACTGAACACTCAGTCCTGACAACTTAAGCGATTATTTGCTTGTTAGTATTCGTGGAGTTCTAAGTTAGAACTTTAGAATTAAAAAGCAACAGCATAATTGCTTAAAGTATTATTTCGCAACTCCTTTTCTGCTTAATGATTCCTAAGCCATACAATTTTAAGGTCGAAAATGCATGCATGTCTTTACACTAAGCGTAGAACACACTCACAAACGCTAAATAAATGCGCAACCACTTTCCTGCCGTTAGTCAGATCGAATATTTTTGAAACATAAAAAGTTAATTGGTTGCTTGAATGCTTAGTTACGTGAGTATTCTTTCTCTGACTCTTCAGTGAAAATTCTTTACTGAATTCATTTACTTGAGCCTTACAGTTTACTTTAGAGTAAGCGCTAATTAGTTTCAAACTCCACAATATTGATAATGACTAATGATTCCTAATTACGAGTCCTTTTTCGATAACAAAATAGCAGATTTCACAAAATGAGATACGTAGTTCATAATTTTTTAAAAATCATTTATAGAATTTATCGATTTGATAGAAAATTTAATTTTCATGAATATCTAATTGGAACAAAAACTTTTCTTCTTAACCTCAGGTGATGCTGTAAAAGTCTGATTTAATGAGGTAACATTAAGCATTTCCTTTCAGTGCGAATCTATATTAGCTTTATTAGAAAATCTACTCATGTTCTTTATTCATAAGGCTATTTATGAACTTAAAGCACAATACTTTAATTAGTGTTACTAGGCACTGCATTTAATTTTAATGCATATTAACATATAATCTATTGTGAATATACTTTATGCCCTATCTATAGGCCTTGATCATGTATTTTTAAAATATTAAGCTAAGCAGAACTATTATTAAATAAGCGAGAAGAAAACTCGTAGCTGTAATTAAATTTAAAGAGATCATAAACTGTATACTTAAAAATGTGAAATATTTCTCATAAGAGAATAAACCTTCTTGTTATTTGTTTCGAAAATAAATTTGCTTTTGTAAGGAAAGTTTGCGAACATTTAGTATAAACAGAATTTAAGTCAAGCTTTAGAAACTGGAGATGGAGATACGTGTGTTAGTACCGAGAAAACGCGTCGCATTTTAACATTTTTAGCACTTTTGTGAAGCGTGTACCTGTTTCTTAATATCTATAAAGTTATATAAACACTTGGAGAATCTGTTACGTAATTTTTTATTGGAAGAGGGTCTAGAATAATTTCAGATTAAAATAGCGAGGGCATACCTCGGGCGTCGATACATGCAGAAAAGTGGTTTAAGCTTGGAACTCCATCAGACGTTTTATTGCTGCGCTAAGTAATGTTTTTCCAGATTCGGTCTAATTTCAGTGTTAGGCCTAAGACGTTTTGCGATAGCTTGAACATGCGGTCGACCGAGTCCCAAACTTTTTTTTTAATTACGGCCGGCACTTGTCACTTGGCTTTCTAGCACTGGCCACTTCTAAGGCTGGAAGTGGTGACCATTTTATTGTGGGGGCATCTAATAGGTGGCCGCTGTTATCTCCTATGACGGGAACCCGGGTCCTTCGGTATCGCAATCGGCTTCCCTAACCACTATACATTCTGCGCGAACCGTGTCCCATACTTATTCTGTGGAGAAGATGTTGGACGATCCTTACGGCTAGGAAATAGGAGGGCGGCGAGGTTGCGAAGAAATCCGATGCGATATGCATTGCGTGAGGATGAGTATTACCATATGGAAAAATATCCAGGAGGCCTGACAACATGAGTACTAAAACAGATCGCTGTATGTCGTCGACGAAACTTTGCCCTATCAAGCTGGTGGCCCGGGTGACCGGGTATCATCAACAGTGGCTCCGAAAGCGCTAATATCAGGTTCGATAACAGCGCCTGCTGGAAACGATCTGGAAAGAACGTTGGGTAGTCTGATTCCCATATGTGCATGTAACGGTTATCTAGACGAAGCAAGAATCTTCATTGTGTTTTAGGGTGTATTGTGTGAGTATCGGTAATTTATGATCTCTCTCTCGTACGTTGTAAGGTACTTTATGTTAATTAAGCAGATATTTATAACTTCGACCTTTACTATCACTTCTCCTTTCCGCATTCCTCAACAGAATGCAAACGAAAATGCAAATATTTAAAATATTTAAATTGAGTCATCAATTTTTTAAATATTTAAACTGAGTCAGTTATTTAAATTGAGGTTTTGAATTTTATGACACGGCATGTTCCGGGCATCGTTTGCGCAATATTTGTTACTTTCCCGCCAGCTTTGAGAGTTTAACATTTCCATCATTGTATTTTCCTACATTTAGCATTAAACCCAAATATTCTTTCATAAAGCGTTTTTTGATTTTTCATAACATATAATGCAATTTTGCATAAAGCGTTTGATAAATTATAGTAAAAACTAATTACGGGTTTCCGATTAGTTACTTAAAAATTATATTATCTGAAATTTCTTCATTACTCGGCATGTTTAATTTAAACAGAAAAAAAAATAAGAGAAAACTGAACGATTCAATTTTAAAAAATAGTAGATTGAATAATACATTTTATTTTCTATTTCTGTAAATTTATTCCCAAAAGTTTTAAATCAAAGGACTAATCTTTATTGTAATAAAAACTTCTAATAAATATCTAATCTCATTTCGCATACTTAATAAAATGTTTCGAAGTTATTTGATGAAAACATTTAGAAGGAACAATACAATAAAATATTTAACTCTTAAAATGACTTTTCTTTTGTTGTCGTAAATTTGACGGAGCCAGCTTTAGTGAGAAAGAATTTTTATTTGTTTTCTTCGAAACAATTCAATAGGCTTTATCTTGCTGAAATCAAATAAAACACTCATTCAGAACTTTTTCTTCAAGTGATGGAGTAAACTCATCATGGAAGGTTTTTGTGGCTCATTGTGGGTTGTTGTTTTTGATTGGTTATTGAGGCACTTGTTTCTCTAGATGGTTATCGAAGTTTGGGAAATATCAAAGAATAAGATAAAAGAATTACTGTCAAACCATCTAAGATAAATAAATAAATGGATATTACGTTATAACCTCCTTTATTTATTTAAGATTATTAAATATTGCTGAAAGTAATAAATAATATTGGTGTCAACATTAAATTAAATGAAATCGCTTAAGTATTGCATTTATCTAAACATATTTTCATTACTTAGCATTGTTTTATCTTCATGAAGCGGTCACGACTTTTATCCAAGCAGTATTTATATATTTTGAATGATTATATACAATATATATTGCATAAATTCTAGTAAATACTCAATTCAGAAGAAAAGCGTTAAATTAGGTATTTCTTCCGCATTTTGAGCATGCGTTCGTGGTGTAGTGGTTTCGAGTCTCGGCGAGGGCATTGCTCATTTTTGACCTGCGCTGCTTCAAAATAACCTAATATCTCTACAAAGTAAGTAAAAATAAAGTAAAAATTCCAAATGGCAAGACTTAATTGAGAACCGCTTATATTTACTTGATGCATTTCAAATTTTTTTTAATTTACATTGCAAATGAATCAGATCTCTCAGATTATTATATCAAAATGAATAGAATCTTCAATTAAATGTTCAGCACATCTTTTAGTTTTCATTAAAACTCAGCTCATGCTAAAACCTATTTTACCTTGCAGCTGACTGCAAAGTTTCCGTAAATTTTTCCCTCACGTGCATATACAGGGTGTCCAGCAAAGGAGTCCCTGATTTCAAAATAAAAAATCTCGAAAACAAAGATCGATAGAAGCCTACAACAAGCGGTATATTTATTGTGAAATCTATAAGATTGTTATATAGAAGTTTCGAAATAATAGTGACAAACGCTTCCAACACATGATGCTGTACGCTGGTGCCTGGTGACTCTGGATTTTGAATAGAAAAATGTCTAGACTGTTTCTTAGTATTTTCTGCGTGCTGGAACGCTTCAAAGCAGTCTCTGTTGCAATTCTTCAGATGGATTTATTTAGATTTTGCTGAATAATTTCAGCATTTGAGACATTTTCAGGAGTAAGTAGAGTTTGCTTGCGACCAAATCTCCCTACCAATTTATCAGCTGCTCTGCCTGTTCGTTGGATATTCAGCGAAGAGTTTTTGAATGGTTGTTTCACATCGAGTCCTTTGGGAACATTCAGTCGTGTTTGAAAACCATGCGTTGTTGTGATAGAATTGTGATCTAACCTCTGGTATTCCAGTACCATAAACATACGTTGTTCAATGCAATATGTGATTTCAACCTCTTCCTTCAACACGCTAACTTCCTTTCATGTTCGCTGATCGCTCTTACCAGCTCCAACTCCAACTTCCGCTGTAAGCAGAGAATAGCATGCAGTCCCGGAGGAGAGAATAGTAATTCTGGAGGATGTGACCATGTTCATTACAAACTTCTTGATTGCTTTAGAAGATTCCATAGTGCAGTTGCTAAAATAAATCAAAGTAATCAAATATACAAACTATATAGGTAAAGAACAAAGCCTGTGTGTTTGGTTGTCCTCTAAAAACTCAGTCACTACTATAGCTATCGTCACCAAACTTTCTACAATTCTTTTATGGGTCCTGGAAAAGGTCGACCTCCACGTTTTTTCAAACACAAAAAGTAGCTGAAATCACAGATATTAAATAAGATGATAATGTTGGATGGAATATGAGCTTTTACGACCATTGGACTAGAAATACGAAAATCATTAAAACCTGTGTGCCGTTCTTACTGATATAATGAGAGAGAATTAGCTTTTTTTTGTATCGCAATTTTTTGTGCGTTCCATATCGCATCAGATTGAAAAATGTGTGACTATGAATGATATCGTTTGCATCGTTATTAGAGAAGGATTATAGCGGTATCGTTCTCTCTGTTGTTAGATGCATTACTCTCAATCTAACTTAACTGGCATAGGGTGCTTCCGCTAGTTTAAAATAAAACTTAAATCATATGAAATAAAATGCAGAGTTATTTACTAAATGCTACATGCAAAGAAAACACAGTTCTAACTTTTTCAGTGAAAGTAGGAAACATAAAGAAAATTCAAAGTCCGTAGTCCCATGGGGTTATATTACTCACCTTAGTGATGACTCTGTTTGAAGATAAGGATAACCTGTGCAGTCCTTATTTAGTTGAAAAAACAAACAAACATTGAAGAAAAGTACAAACATAAAACATTGTAACATTTAGAAAAACTATATACAATATGTACAACATTCTAATAGAGTCCGTGACCACGTGAGGTGGTCACTCTCTTGAATTTAGTCTCAGACAAATTCTGTTTCATTTTCAGGTAGTTCATCAAAAATCTGAAGCCAATAATTATTGAGCAGCAATTCAAGACACTTCCAAGACATTCAAGACAAGTCTGGAAACGTTTTGATTTTCATTCAGAAAGAAGGTGACAAATGGTTGTATGTCCCTGTCTTCGTTTAAAATCTCATAACGAAAAACATTATAAAAAGCTCATATGCTCGTACACTTCTGCAGTTTTTGTTTGCAGCCCGTATACATTTTTCGATTGTGTCAAGCTTAAGATCACGACGCAACAGTTATTGGTTATAAAATAATGTGTTCTAATGATGATGCGTAGGACACGACTCTGCACAGCTTGAAGTTTGTTGATATCAGTTTAGTAGTCACCGCCCAGGACGAGGAAGTGTAAATCATGACGGGTCGAATGACCGATAAATAAATGAGTCTCATGTTTGCTAGGTTGAGCTTAGAGTACTTCCAGATGACCGGGAAAAGGTACTTCATGACTTTAAAAGCTTTGATTTGGATGTATTCAATATGTTGTCTTCAATTCAGTCTACCATTTGAAATGACTCCCAAATACTCTACCCGCGAGACAATAGGAGCGGTTTCATGAAAGAGTAGAACACTTTTTTTTCATAGGTATAGATCGTTTTTCTTTGCGTTTTATGACCAGGATTTCCGAAGTGCTTTGCGTCTTATGATCACTTCGATAATAGGTGTATTGTTTTGTAACTTATTAACTGCATGATTGACGTTTGCGGAATGAACTACTAAGGCAGTGTGTCGTCAGCGTAACAGACAACAATCGAGCTATTATTGAGATGAACAAGGGGATAGCCTGCAACATAGAGTAGATAGAGTAACGGTTCTATAACCGAGCTTTGGGGCACTCCCCTTTGCATAGTTCTGGTACTGGAGTACGCATCACCAACTGAAACTTTATAAGACCTGCTGTTGATACAAGAGAGAGAGAAAGTAAAAAAAGAGATCAAAGAGAAAACCAGTAGAATGAGCTCTCGTTCAAAGTGCAAGTCAATAAATTCGGAAATAAAAATTTCATGTCAGACGCGGTCGAAAGCTTTCGCTAGTTCCAGCATGAGGATGGCAACACTTAATTTGCAGTGCACGGCGGCACCAGAGAACTCGGTAATACGAAGACGTAGCGTCATCATAAGAGAAATTCGCTTAAAAAGCCAAACTGCTCAGGACACGTTAATGAAGACAAGATTTATTTTCTTCAGATTGATCCTCTCGGAAGCTTTTCCTAGGTCTGGCAGCAAACTAATCGGTCTACGTCTTTTGGATTGCTATTTGTACGGACTATGTTTTGCGATTACAGCGCCATCTGTTTGCAGCTTTTGCAACTATTATTTGAAAACTTATGTATAACAATCTTGCAGCTTTTGCAACTATTATTTGAAAACTTATGTATAACAATCTTGCAACTTTCACAATAAACATACCGCTTGTTGCATTCCTCTATCGATCTTTGTTTTCGAGATTTTTAATATTGAAATAAAATACTTCTTTCCTGGCTATCTTGTATTAAGGTGTTTTTAGCAACTTTTTTAAATATCTCTTTCTTTTTAGTATTTCGAAAAGAATAAGTGTGTTGTGACTTATCTCACTTGTCTGACAGTAACTGTCTGACGAATTTTATTGTGAAGAAGAGCGCAGGTTCACGTCTGCCATTGGCATAGGCCTTGGGCACCTTGCGAAAAATTGCACGACTTTGCAAAGCTCCGTCCAGATTTTAATGGAATCCCCTGGAGAAAGAGTACAAAAGTTCTTTCACGCTTCTATTCCTATGACGAAAGCAACAGACAGATCTTTTGCCTCAGCTGTTTTAAGTGCCCCCCCCCACGCCGAAAAGACGTTATACGCTTAGAAACATTCAAACATTCTCCAGGATTCCAATCGCGGGCCCAACTATATGCAACCAGCAACGGTCAGAGTAGTACAAAAAATTTGGCGCATCCCATGCATATGTGAACAGTCACGCTATTGTTCCCTTGAAACGTATATTTTCACAACTTTGTTAAAAATTAATTTACTCTAAGTTTGGTTTTGATTGCATTTCTTTCCAAAATTTAATTCCCTTCAAAATCGAAACTTATCTTGCGTTTTATCTGTGGTAGATCAGAAATTACACAGAACTTTTAGAATTGAATTCATAAAAATTAGAGATCTGATAAAAAAAAGAATTTCCCTGTTTATTCTTTAAATTCGTTACTTTTGATGTTACACATTTCTGGGCACGTTCACAGTAATTCTGTATTGAATTTCTATGACAACTCAACTATTGAAAGATTCTTTTCACCCTGTCTTTACGATTTTCTGAAATGCTTTTAAATCCGTACTTTTCTCTAAAACACTCGTCGAGAAACTGAGGGTGTCGATTCAATTGGGCAGCGAAAAGTTTCGACGTTTTTGTTTCTCGCATATATATATATGTGCGCATGTGTGTGTGTGTGTGGGTAAATATATAATATGAAAATCAAATTTCGAACTTAAATTAAGAATTAGTCCCGTAATTCTTCATTTTTATCTGTATATCTCCCTTTTTCTGTTCTAAAAGTAGAAATTGATTACAATAATTTTTCTGGACAACATGTTTCAAATTAACAAGCTTCATGCTTTCTTATGTAATCCTTCTGCAATGCGGACAGCTTTTGCCCATTCAGATTGAAAAAACTTTTAAATATACAGGGTGTATCAGTACAGCGGTGACAAACTTTAAGGGGCGATAGAATACACCTAGACGATGGGAAATCATATAGGAATGCATGGTAGGAAACGCTTTCCTAGAGCAGTAGGGACGACACAAAACGTAAAAAAAGGAAGGACACAAACAATGAGACAAAACGTGTTTTATTATGTTTAGTACAGCAGAAATAAATAAGAACAAAAACAAACAACTATCGTCATTAAAGAAGGTTTCCGAAATTACGACCGCGGCCCGTGATGCAGGCCTCACTTTTCCGGCGCACGGAAGATCAAATGGAAAATCCATGACGCACGGTTTCTGCATCACGGTCCGGGTTGTAATTTCAAATACCTTCTTTGATGAAGACCGTTGTCTCCTTATGTTGCTTTTTCTTTGTTTTTTCTGTATTCCGAATAATAAACGTGTTTTCTCACCTCGTTCGCATCCTTTCTTTCTTGATTTTTATGTCCTCACTACAGCGTCAGGAAAGCGTTTCCGACCATACATTGCTGTGTGAGCCTGTATATCTCTTTCAAATTCGCATTCCATTTTTTGCTTTGTATCTTCTCTTGGTAAGACGTGTTACTCTCCTCTGCCCCCTGAGGACCATTTTCTGAAAATGTAAGCTATACCAAATTTGGAGTGCATATCGTAGGTATAACGAGGATATGCGAAAAATATGTACCGCAGGAATTAATTTTTCAGAAATAAATTATGTGATGTATCTTTGACCACGCCTGCTAGTTTTCCTTCTCCATTACTCATTACTCAAACTACGCAGTAGTCCATTACAGCTATTTCAAATCTTCATATTATATACACATACATACATATATATATATATAAAATTCGAAATAATTAATTAATTTTTAATAATTACATATATTTACTTAATATCATTTCATTATTAGCACTTTCTATTATTTTTTCTTCGTTGTTTCCTTCTTTTATTCGTAATATACACTTCCGGGTCACGATGTAAAATGTGACACTTACGGGTCACCATAAATTGCAACTAATAAACAGAAGGGCATGCACTAATTAAATGCTTTATAAACATTACTGTGTCATATAATCTGACAGGTTTTTACAATTAGACAAAAATTTTGCAACCTCAAGACAAAGGTAATGTACACCGCTGGCCACACAAATTGCAGTACCAAGAAAGACAAGAGATACAACAACAAAATTTATTTAGTAGATAGTATGTTGACCAAGTATGAAAGTACTAAATTTAAGACTTTTGTGAAGTATCAGAATCAGAAATCTCAGCCAGAATAAGTAGCCAGAGTAGCCGCCATTGTTGGAGATCACAGCTGCCACACAACTCGCCATTGATTCAAAGAGACTTTGAATACGTTCTTGTGGTACAGCAGACCAAGCAGCTTCCACACGTGGCCAAAGTTGATCTGTTGTGGCAGCCTTGAATGTAATCTGGGTCAATCGTTCAGCAACCATGAACCACATGTTTTCTATTGGCGAAAGATCCGGAGAGAGAACCGGCCAGGGAAGCAATTCAATCTGACGATTGACGAAGAGCCCTTGGATAATGCGCGCCACGTGTGGTTGCGCATTATCCTGTTGAACTATGGCTGTGGGCGAGCCCTGACGGTAAGGAAGGGCAACTGGCTCCAACACATCAGAGATGTGGTACTGGCTGTTTAAAGTACCGGCAATGCGTACTAGGAGAGTGCGAGAGTGATATCCAATACCGCCCCACACCATAATACCTGGTGCAGGACCAGTGTGGTGATGTAAAACGCAGCTGTTCAGCGTCCTCTCTCCACGGTGTCTCCAGACTCAAATCCGACCATCGTGGTGTTGCAGACAGAAGCGTGACTTGTCAGTAAAGACAATTTCATTCCATTCTGCCGTCCTTTCTTCTTTCTTCGCACAATTGGTAGCGGAGACGTCTGTGATTCTGCGTCAAGGGTAGACGAAGCAATGGACGTCTTGCGGACAGACCACTCTGCTGTAAACGGCGTCGAATGGTACACGCAGACACTGGATGATACGTTACAGACTGAATGTGCTGTGCTATGGTTCGTGATGTGATTCAGCGATCCGTCACTGCCATGCACACAAAGTTCCTATCATCGCGTGAAGTGGTGCACTGAGGTAGATGCGATCGCAGACGTCGGTCCGTCGTGCCCTCCTGCATCCAACCGTCACATATCCGTATTACAGTTGTTTGGTTTCGTTTATCCAACGGTCACATATCCGCATTACAGTTGTTTGGTTTTGTCCAACACGACTACCGATTTCCCTTAAAAATAATCCACACTCTCAGTAGGCCACTATTCTTCTTCTGTCGAACTTGGATACTTGATCAAACGTTGATCGCTGTTTACTACGAGGCATAATGAATCGGGTTTTTGAAAAAACCACAAGAAAAACGCAATTGCCGAATTTGAAATCGCCGAAAACTCCAAGATTTAAATAGCACTTTGAAGTGGCGCCACAGGCGCGCGTGATGTGCGTCTGCGCTGAAATTCTGAACATTTGCATATCTCACCTCCGCTAATGCATGTTGTAAATTTCATGTTATTTGCATGCTTCCTTCAGGGTGTTGCATTTATGGTGGCCAGCAGTGTATATCAGCATTATCTATATAAGGGATAATTAGGACTGCAAAATTAAATCTCGGACTGCTTCGAGTTAAAATTTGCTTGTCAAAGGTGAAAAAAATAGTGTATAATATCGTAGTAATTTCTGAAATTAATTTCTCAGAAATCACCAATGTTAATTTGCAGTTAAACACTCTATACAAATATAAACTTTTGTTTAGAATACCGATATTTCTGTGAACAAAAATATATATCATTCTAAACAGTACTGAACTTTTAAGTGCTTCTTTCATTCTTTTTACTAAATATTTTTCGAAGTTTTATTTTACAAAGCATTGCTTGAAAGATTCAAATCACCTCTAGAGATAAGAAAGTGTTTTCAAAATGCTGGTCTTTCAATAGCATTTGTATAGTTTCCAAAGAAAGGTAACATATAAAGACAGACGTCAAACAATCTTAACGTCGAGATAAACAGCAAAGAAAGATAAACATTTAAAGCGCATTTCCTAAATCTAGTTCGATTATCAGAAATAAACTTGAGACACTAGGTCTGAAGTTTAAAATTCAAAATAAATTATAGTTCAGGAAAGGAGAAATTTCTATAAAGTAATAGCCGGGAAAATGTTAGATCGCTTTTAATATAACGTTAAGAATTCATAATGAGTAACAAGTATTCATTCCAATCAATTTCATAATGCTTTGAAAAGCTAAGTTTCGATTTAAAATACGATAATTCACTTTGTCTTATTATATTCAAAGATGATACGAGATAAAATACTGTAACGTTGCTAGCTAGGAGTTTAGAACGTTTTAGCATTGAAACTTGCATTCTCCATAAATATATTTTGTTATGTGCAGTCTTTGAAAATGAATGAAAATGCACTGCAGTATTTCATAAATGACTGAATTATAAAATCTTTTAAAAGCTTAATTTGCATTTGAAATGCTTGATGATGTACTTCTAAAAATTTAATTCATATTTTTTTATATTTTCTCCGCTTTACTCTAGACTTTCCTGTTTATGATATCCTTGAACACTCAGGCATCAGGGGAAGTCATGAATCAAATCGGTATCTCGAAAGGCATAATAATTTCATTTCTATGTCAGATGTATAGGTTACCTTGCTACGCTATATAACGAGGACTCAAATGTCAAAGACTGACCCGTTTTAGATATATGAAGTTTGTTTTGATTTCGAGGACTAGATAATATAATGCATTTCAAAATTAGTATTTTTACTTCCTTGTACGCAGCAAACGAAGTATTTTAATCACGAAAAATTCCGGGTACCATATTTCAACGATACCGAGTACCACTTTGACCGCTATCGAATGCAATTTAACGCTGTTTTTACTTGATGTCTGTACGCAAGGACAGAATAAATGACAATTTCCACAAAGGAATTATAAACCTGATTTAAAATGAATTCAGAGATTTTTTTTTCAAGGTGTCTGTATGTACGTATGTAGGTAGGTATCTCACATAACTAAAAAACGAGTAGCCCCAGAACGTTGAAATTTTGCATATAGGCCTGCTAAAACATATCGATGTGCACCTCCCGTTTTAGTAGCAATCGGCCACACCAAAAGTATATGTATACCCACTTTATTACTTGCCTCTGAAGCCAGTTTTTTATTCTTATTTGTTGGTAAATTGCACATTTTTTGCTTTAAACTTGATTGAATTTTATTGTTCTTATCTTCTCGTTAAGATTTTTATGTCTTAAATAAATTTGCTTGCAATATTTGTACAAATAATCAACAATTTAAAAGTTGTTTTTAAGTGCGGCTAAGCCTAATTATTTTTACCTTCCCAGCAATGTTTTTTTCATTTGAAACTTAGCAGAGTAGTGGATCTGTTGCCAATCTAGAAAAACTGAGCTTCACAACAACAAAGGTAACACCTTTTTAGTATCGCGAATTAAATCATGCTTAATGTATTCTGTAATTTATTCGAGGAAATAAGTGCTTAAGATTTACATCTTAACTTTTAATATAGCTATTTTGAGTTTTTATGCATTTTTGCCTTGTAGCAAAGAGAAAACTGAATTAATTGAATGAGAAATACTGAATCTTCTGTGAAAAACGGTTTATTTTTTTATTTGTTTGTTTAATCTCTTTTATACATCGTTTTATCTTTATTATAGTATTTGAATAGAACACATGGCAATGATTAGCTAATTCTTCAGTATAATTTTTGTGCATTTTGAGTTATAAAATGGATGAGATGTAATGCTATTAAGTGAACCTAGCGCCAGAGTGTCGCTATGGTAAACAAATATAGTGAGTTTTAGACAGTGCATTTATTCTATTGTGGTTTATGCGCTATCGACAAAGTTTGTTTAAATGAAATTCAAGAAAAAATGCGTATAATTTAATATTCCGTGCAAGGAAGTCATGTGGTGTACACATCAAATTTTTTAAATACGTTGTATAAATTGGACCTCTTTTATGTTACAGTTACATATTACATTGGTGCATTACGGTGATTGATATTGGTGCACTACGGAATGTTCTTATGTCTGTGCTTGTATACACAAACCTATACACATATATACATGGATGCATACATACATTTCTGAAACCGATCACAATAACAGAAATGTACCAAATTTTCAACTATTCTGTAGCGCTAGAGATAATGTTTTCCCTACCTCTAACAAAAAATGAGGTATGTTCACATAAGTATAAAAGAAATTAAAAGCACTTGATATTGCTTCAGGGGATATTTCTAATATGTGTTTTGTTGTCCATATAAAAATATGAGTTCTTATAACTTTAATGTTCTTGTGACTTTAGTGTTCCATGTAAAAAAGTGAGTTCAGTGTTCTTTATATTCGACATAAGACTGCCAGTTGAAGGACTGCTGTGCACCATCTCAACATAGATTTATTCAACGTTTACCCAAAGGTGCTTAGATTCGTTTCACTTGTGATATCAGTATATTTTTGTGTGACAATAC
Organism: Stegodyphus mimosarum; assembly: GCA_000611955.2. Taxonomy (NCBI): domain Eukaryota; kingdom Metazoa; phylum Arthropoda; class Arachnida; order Araneae; family Eresidae; genus Stegodyphus; species Stegodyphus mimosarum. Next base: position 42,511 of record KL816762.1, on the reverse strand, counting down.
ATATTTTATATCACTTGACGATTTTGGCCTTATTTCTTTGATACATGTATTCCTCGTTTAAAACTATTTTCATTTAATATATTGTTACGGATTTCATATTTATTTGGCTATTTATTTATAATTGTAATTAAAATTGTTTTATTTTCCCGTGCAACGCAGAGCGTGACGAATTGTTAGAGAAAGCTGAGCCAGAAAAGTAAAAATACAAGAGCTCGTGCATTTAATATTTATCAAATAACTATCTCGTAATTGCTGTTGCCATCCAGAAAAATCAAGAAAGTAAAATAATGATCTCGTGCTAATTAAAAAGCTTATAAAAAGCCGAAACACCTCCTCTCAGTTGTAGAGTGCTACTAACACTTGGAACACATGTTATTTTGGGTGGAGATTTGAACGCACGACACCGCGCATGGAACTGCTATACAACTAACTCTTTAGGCAAATTAATTTATAATTTAGTCGGCAAAGTCGGCTTTAGCATAGCAGCTCCAAAAACCCCAACACGGTATACTGTTGGTTCAACGGGGATCTTGGATTTCTTCCTTCTCCGAAATACCAGCGCTCCGCTGGATATTTCGGTTTTGGATGAGCTATCCTCAGATCATAACCCGGTTAAAATCATACTTGATATCAGCAGTTATACCTCAACATACAAAAGAGCCTTTCGTACTAACTGGCATGAATTTGCCAAAGCTCTAAACAACATTCAATACACGATTCCAACGGTACAAGAGAGGGATGACATTGACAGTTTAGTTAGTGAATTCACTAATCAGATACAAAAAGCATTTGAACAATCTAGGACTGAAATCAAGACCAACAAGCAATATCGTCCAAGGGAAATCAGACTGCTGGTGCGAGAAAGAAACGCTGCCAGACGACAGTTTCAACGTACACGCCATCCTGATGATAAAAGGAAGTTAAATCGCCTATGTGAAGCTGTCAAGTCTCTTACTAATGTACATGCACAACACAGCTGGACCAGATACCTTGAATCCCTTTCTGTGGAGGATAATTCTCTGTGGAAAGCGGTGAAAAGGTATACAAAATGCCACACATTCATTCCGCCCCTTAAAGGCCCGCAAAGAATCCACTACACTGAAACTGAGAAAGCAGAACTTTTAGCTACGCATCTGGAATCTCAGTTTTGCACTAACAACATTGGTGACACAAACACGGATCACTTCATTTCTAGTTTTCACAACAACTACACAACAAGTCCCTACACAGACAACATCATCACAGTCATGCCGTCGGAGGTCTCTGGATATATCAAGAGATTGAAGAAAAACAAGAGCCCTGGATATGATGGAATAACCAATTGCATGATTAAACATTTTCCTCCTAAAACCATATGCTACCTAACGAAGATCATCAATATTATTCTGAAGATGCAACATTTCCCGAAGACCTGGAAGCTTGCCAAAGTGGTTCCACTTCTTAAACCCAATAAGCCTGCGACAGAACCAGCATCATATCGACCAATAAGTCTACTGTCTACGCTAAGCAAAGTGGTGGAAGCAGTTATTCTTAAAAAAGTCAATGAGCATCTGGAGCAGAACAACTCAATTATTCCCTACCAATTCGGCTTCCGTAGTAAGCATTCTACAACTCATCAGCTTTATCGGGTTGTTGAAATGATCACTGGTGGATTTCAACGGAAAAGAGTCACAGGAGGAGTCTTTCTAGACGTCGCTAAGGCCTTCGACCGTGTATGGCTGGATGCCCTTATATACAAATTACACTGTCTGGGTCTCCCAGGCTACATCATTAACATAATTAAATCCTACCTGACCGGTAGACACTTTGTCGTTCACGTATTAGGCACACATTCAACAGCCAGACCCATAAAGGCTGGAGTCCCCCAGGGGTCTCTTTTGGGCCCCACATTATTCAACATATACGTGAACGACATCCCCACCACACCTGACACGACACTCGCAATGTATGCTGATGACACTGCGATCCTCACACAAAGTGCATTTATTGGTTCAGCAATTCAACGATTACAAAACCACTTACAATTACTAGAGACTTGGCTAGTGAAGTGGAAAATCAAGATAAACGTTGATAAAACGGCAGCCATCCTGTTCACCAAAAAAGTGAAAACTCCTAAAAATTTACAGTTATATGGAGAGACCATCCCCTGGGCCAAGCAAGTCCCTTATCTTGGGGTGATCCTCAACAAAAGGTTATCATGGAACCCACATATTACAAGTAGTCTTAAAAAGTTTCGAGTACGTCAAAAAATACTTAACCCCTTAATTTCTCGAAACTCCGTTCTATCTATAGATAATAAGTTACTTATTTATAAATCCTTGTTGCGTTCTATTATTTGTTATGCTTGCCCTGTGTGGGCGTACTCTTGTAAGTCTATTCGCAAAAAACTACAAACAGCGCAGAACAGTGTTCTACGCCAAATAGTATGTGCCCCATGGTACATTAGAAATCAGCGCTTGCATGACGAACTTAAAATTGAATATATTAAAAGTTATTGTTGCCGTCTGGCACGTAAGTTTTTTGAAGGTCTGGGGGATCTTAACAATCCCACCATGACCATTTATGACTATGATGTCAATGATATTGTCAATGTTAGACGCCCTCGGGCTATATTAAATGTTAATCTTGATTAATGCCTATTATTTTGTTGTAATGACTTGTACGACAATTCTGTTGCATTATTGTATTTTGTATTTATCAAGTGTTATTTGCATTGTATTCCTCTCCTGTTCTATATTTTTATACATTTAATCGGATTGAGTGCACCTCTGTATTCGCATGTTACCTAACATCATGATTTTTTTTTCTTTACGCATATAATTAGTGTGTCACCAGCTCAGCGGCCTTCTCTTTCTAAACAGGCATTTTCGGTTTTTTCGTGGGATTTTGAATGGCTTTATTTACTTTTAAATTTTACTTTTCATAGGGCAAGTTATTGATAATAACCCCGCCTTCCTTTTGTTTTTACTTACTTTAATTAGTACCTTTCATATATATAATTATATATTTTAAAAAAAATCTATTATTACTTATTTTTAAGTTATTTTGTACTTGCCAATTTATTAGAATCATACTTATGCATTCGATGAGGGGTAGGGTCCTTTGACCCATGCACCCTGGTTTTCAAACCACTCTCCTCGCCATTCTCAGTTGTAGTCGTAGGTGTTTAAAGCGAACTGCTGTTTGTTTACTTACTGTGATTGATTGTAGCGAATTCGCTGTGAAGATTTGATTAACGTTATCTGTTTTGAAGTGAATTCTATTTAACGTTTGAGATATTGTGATATTGTATGAATATCTCTGAAGAAATATTGCAGCATTTTGATTTATTTCTTGTGGAAAGAATAAATTTTTGTTAACTTTTTAATGACTTGTGCATTCAAACCATAACGAACACGTATGCACGCAACAATATTTTGGAAAAACATCATACTCCCTTTCATACGATTTGTTATTATCTAACTCGATTCAAACGAAAATTTTATTAATTCTTTATCTCAATTTAATTTTTAAGAAATATTATAACTCAATAACGTGAAATATATCTTAAAACCTATATAAATTTTAATATAAAATAATCCTCGAGAATCAGGTCTGAATACTTCTGGTAAGTCTCAAGATCTTCCGTGATGGTACTGTAAAGGCATTTGAAAATTAATTTTTTTAATATTAAGTTTAATCTTTGAATGAAAAGCAATTCAAACTCTAGTTTCTGTTATATTTTATCTTTCAAACTCATTGAAAGATGATAGCATGTTAAAAATATCAATAAAAGTATATTCTAAATGATTTCTGCAACGTTCACTGAAAAACATAAACAAGTTCAAAAGCTTGAAACTGTAAAATAATCAACTGAATTCACTCCGTCACTCTTTTGCTCTTATCCTGCCATTAAAAGTGCCAAAGCAGACGACGAGTTTTTTTATGTAAAAAAAAAACACTCTTTATATCTCTTTACTCTATTTTTCTAACAACAGCTCCAAGTGGAAAATTTCCCAGACTACATTTTTCTGTAGTATTCTGTAGCCTGAAAAGCACGCTACATTCTTTAGATTAAGTTCCTGTTACCTAGCTTTCGAAAGGGTGAGGTGAGGGTAAGCGGACATAGATTCGAATTCTTAAGGACTGAAAATCGTTAAGAGTTCGAAAGCGTAAGACTCAGAGCACCAGAAAACGTTTATTTATTTATTTTTACGAACAAAAATATAAAAAAGACATTTTCTTCTCCTAAACTTTATACTCTGGTTTTGTGCCAGTTTATATGGATAAAAAAAGATTAAATAAACAAACTTTCGTGAAGGAGTTTCAGAACTAATCGCAGCGGAGAAAAACGGAAATATTTTTCACCTTTGCTTTCCAAAAGCAAAATTCCTTTAAACCCCTCTCCCCTCAAAGAAATCTCAGCAAGAGAAGAAATTTTGTTTATTATTTATTTTCTAAGAGTGGTATATAATTGACTTGTGTGAGCTGAAACTCAATATCTGATTCTGAATGGAGAAAAACTTATTGCTGCTGCAATATCGGACGAATTTTTTATTATTATTCTTCGACCGCTTTTCCATGGCTATTGGTTATGCTCAGGGTTAGGAAGGCTAACAATGCGAGGGAAATTTTGCACAAAAATCCCTGCTGCTGGAATCCTCTGAAATTTTTGGAATTCCTGAGAGCAACTTGCACGTGATATTGAGAAAAAATTGCATATTTAACAAAATGTCCATAAAAAAAGCAATACTGAATACGTTAGTGCCCTATTTTTTTATTCTTTCATCAAGTATTTTGATACGAAAGAGAAGACGATAAAACCTTTAAGAATGAAAAAAATACAGAATTTTTATCTAAAACTAAACACATTTTCGCAAGAGAAAATACTTCCAAACAGCAGCATATGTTCCATGAATGTACACAAACAGCGATAATACAATTATGTAAAATCGATGTTGATATAAATGTTTATAGTGAACTTACATATTGCAGGTAGCAAAAAGTAGTATTTTCATGTATTAGGGATATATAGTATGCAATGCCTCCATTTTGTTACAATTTTAAAGACATGCTTGTTAGACATAAACAATGATACATATTAGCAGTAAATTTTGATCTGATTAATTCTTGCTCGGAGTTTAGAATTTTGTAGAAACAATTGAATTAGCAAACGAAACATATTTTATGTAACACTGAATTATTAAAACTCTTGTTAAAAATTTAAAATTGAGTACAATAACTTGCATATGTGCCGAAATAATTAATTTTAAGATGTAGTGGAATTCCATTCACATGGGCTCAAATTACCCGTTTTGCTTTCTTTTCGAAGCCACCTAGAGATAACCTTGCTGTTTATTTACTTATGCATTTTTATATTATTCATTAATTACAATAACACAACAAAACACAATAGTACACCTCACATTTTAAAATATTATAAAAGTAATTTAGATTTAATTAAATATGTTTATTAGCTTATATTAAAAAATAATTTATTGTAAATCAATAATTATTTCATGCATAATTATTATGTTTAATTGAATAACTTATCACCGCCTCTCATATTGCAAAAACGTAAACATTAACAAAAAAATAATTACCCCCTATAGACTTACTTACAATTACTTACAAATTGTGTGCTGAATATAAATTTATTTGCTTCTCTGAATAGAGATTAACAGAACTAACCCTTAACTAAAAACAGAGCATATCGTTTCGACTCTCGCTTGATTGTGTATAGTATATGTCTGGTTTAGCTGTATATAGTACATGTCTTCCTCAACCTCTTGCTGGTGGCTGTGGTCTATCTTCTGTGAGGCATCCTGGGCATCGTTTTCGATGATAATAAACGACCGATGGGTTCGACCATTATCGAAAAACGTTTTCGTGCGGAAGTCCAGCCATTAGAAGTAGAATAGGAATAGGAACCTAATTGTAAGTTACAATGTAGCAAATTTTCACATATAGCGAATGTATCTTTACGCATACACAAAATTCGCCAAAGCATGTATACAAACTGTAACGAAAGAAAATTCGTTACTTTTTGTTAGCATTGAATATAATTGCAAATTAATATGCCCATGCATATCGTAGGTTAGGTTTAATACAATCTTCTTGCAGCTACGCCTGTACGGTTAATTAGAGTACTCACATTGGTAACCATTAGAGTCCAGACACATGTCACAACGGCGAGAGATTCCTTGAACAACATAGGTTCATGTGTTCGCCCGAATTGCTGCACATTCCGCTAAGATTTCTTGACAAAAGACCTCACATAAGAGATTTCCTGCGATACACAAGGTACTTCAAGGTCACCGAAGGTAAAAGACAGAGATGTTAAATTCGGTGGATTTGGCGAGAATTGAAATATACCTCTTCGTCCTTTAAAATGCGGCGGTAGATTCTCCTCCAGGAAAGCACGCACATTTCGGCGGTATTGTGAACTGTCTACCGTTCATCAAATCTGAGAGTGTCTCTCTCATTTTAATTCACTATCATATATCTAACTGCGTCAATTATAGAGCACCAATATCTGTTCAGAAAACACTATGCTAGATGTTGTAAAGATAATTCACTACAACTTTGAAACCAATACGTAAATACCATCTGTTAAAACTGTAAATGCACTTTTCTTACGATCTGCATGATATGAATTTTAAAGCCATTCATAGTCAGAAATTTAAACGCTTATAATTGGCTCTAACTATTCAAGCAAGGGAAAATTTTTTATATTTCTTATTTTAAATAAACTAATGTACTTAAATTTAAGGAGAAAACATACGTAATGCGGACATAAACTAACATCTGTGCTCTTATAGGAAACAACTATGTTGGGATATTGTCTAAGAAGTACTCAAGAATTCCACATTTTACTTTTCTAGATCCGTCTTACTTTTCTAGACTTGCTGAAGGAAGTGTTTCTTTACCAATAATTCCCGTGCAGTACAGCATCTGATACAATTAAGAAAATGAAACACAAACACAGCAGATGAAGGCATCTATCACATCTATCATCTTTCAGCTTGTAATATATTCTACATCTGTCAAACTGGACTTCATGAGCTCCACTGCATTTACTTAGCAGTTTGGCTTCGTACTTCACTGTGGTTACTTTCACTCTCGAAAAAGAATTGGCCACTTGTAACTAGTTTATTTAAAATATTTTATGATAATTAAAAATTTGTGCTGGTAAACATGCAAATGATAATGTGAAAGAGGAAACGAAAATTCTTTTGTAGACTCCAATACGTGTAGTGCAGGCATAACATTTATACGGACTGAAAGACAATAAATTTAGATGGTTACCCTTTATCACGTTATTCACTTTATCGCAAAGCACCAGAATCGAGCCTCCCAATGTGTTGAAGACTGTAGTGTTTGAGTTCGTTATAGGTATACGAGGTATACGAGAATGTGTTTTCCGATCAGAACGATGACTTCATGATATTAAAGGAACTGTTAATTTCAAAAATATTCATGATATTAAAGGAACTGTTAATTTCAAAAATATTACAATCATTAATTTCATCAAATAAAAATTTTAATAATAATAATAATTTAATTTAATATTTATTCAATACTTTTTGAATTTTTTTAAATCTTTAGTTCATATTTTTCTTTCATTCTTTATTTCTTACATATTCTGTGTTGTTACATCTTTAGGTAGGGCTGATTTTAACATAGCCGAACCAAAGATCAGTAAGATATGAAGGTACCTGTCTTGCTTGTTATAGACAGATGATGTGTGACTAAATATTTCCGATCTTTTAATTCTAGAAAATTATCATTTAATTTAATATTAAATAATTGTCATTTGCACATTGTAAATGAAAGAAAACGTTCATGGTCACTCCCCTGTAGACGACCCCTTCCGACAATGATCAGTACCAAATTGGAAGAGAAGCACGCCAGTTTGGGATTAAACAAATCAACAAACTTTTTTTATGTAAATCTTGAATAAAACTTTCTCAACTTCCAAGGCGAACAGGAACAATTCTCTCCTTTTCAGGAGCATTGGATAGAAGTTTTTTGCTCGTGGAAAAGAGATACCTGCGTTTGATCACTCTCAAAATGAATAGAATTTTATATAAAATCTACGCCAAAATAAGTTTACTGATTTGCTTAACTTTAAATTATCAGTGTTTCTTGGGACTAAGATAAACATCGATACTGAAAATCAAATCTTAGAGAGACATCGCTGAACATATATGAGAAAAAGTAAGAGAGAAAATGCATACTGGCGTGTATGTTTTCTTTACCTAGAAACGGCATGTGATTTTCAGCCGATGCTGTAAATATGTCTTTAAATTTAAATGTAAAAAATAAACATAAGCAGTAATAATTAAATTTAAAACTAGCACGGCTGAAATGAAATTTAAAATCGTTGCGTAAGGTCTTGTTTAAGTTAAAATATTTATATAAATTATATTGTATATTTCTGTTTTCTTCCATCATTTTCCCCAAATATAAATCAGGTCAGCTATGAAATCATGTATGAAAAGTTTTTAGCTAGCATACATTGGAAATGTATGTTACGTTATGTATATTATGAATGTATAAAAGCGTTTATATTTTTCAATTTGACGTTGACTATAGAAATGGAGCTAGAACTGGTTTGGTGAGAGTAAATTGATTTCCATTTAGAATTGAATCAGGGCTAAATGATTTGATGAAAGAAAGTTCTGGAGTCAAAGTTTCGGGGTGGGAAAATGTTAACTCAATCTTTTAGGCATTAACTCCATCTTTTAGGCTATTTTGATTCTCCCCCACAATGATAGAGCGAGCAAAAATTGCTCTAAATTTTGGCTACAGGCTTTCGATGTATACAAGCTAACCTCACTTAATGAAAGTACCGCATGCCAGTAAAATCTTTCGCAAGCCGTAGTGGCATAACTTCGGTCATTAATTTACGTGGAAGGACTTATGAGCGCTCTCGAAAAGGAATCGTGCCAAATAAGTACAAAATCTAAAATAACGCTAAAATAAAGCATAGTATAATGAGAAACGTAGTCCATTAAAATAGAAATTTGGTGTGTGTCTGCATAGCTGCTTTAGGTTTCAAACTTAGGTTACACAGCTGATCTAGGTTGATTAGTATTTTAATCTGGTTTGTATACGTTTGGAGTAATACCTATATTTATATTTTCTAAAATGTTTTTATATCTATTTGCTCCAGTGTTAAAAGCTTCCCTTTTTCCTTAGTTTCTTTTCCTGTGTAAAACTTGAAATACGGCAATATGCTTGTTTATTGATGGATTGGAATAACTTTTGTCTTTTTATCCCTAACATCCTTCAAAATAACACAACGCCATCCTTCTCTTTCATAATTCAGTCTTATTTCTCTGAAAATATTGAGTGAAACAATGTTAAATGAAATTTTTTTCTCTTCGCCTTTTCACGCCTCTTCGGATTTCCTTATTCAGAAGAAGAAATGCAAATTTTTTAAAACAGGCAAACCATAAAAGGAACTTGTAAAGTGGAGGATACCTGTAAATAAATTGCTCTTTTCCACTAATTTTTCTTCTACTCTACAAAATATCTGTCAAGAAAATTCTTGGCTTACTTGGGAACAGGAATGAAAATATAATTTGGCTGGAGATAGAAATTATTTACTTATTATTTTTTGTTTCTGCTGTGTGTAAGAAGAGCTTCTTTTATGCACTTCGAAAAAGTCTGTCGTCATTTAATGTGCGACATATTGCTAAAAGACGTGACGTGACGATTTTCACATGCGAGGGATAATGGCATTTTAAATGTCCTTAAGAGATTGACATAAAATTGCCTGGCCGATATTTTCTTTGTTCATCCCCTTTATTTTGACGTTAAGTAAAGAAATAAAGGAAGGATAAAAAGACGTTTAAAAAACGTGAATATTTAAAGGACATATTGCTGCATATGTATTACAGATAAAGAGAAAACACTGCTTTGAACCATTCCAATATATATGTCAGAAATATGACCAGCATATCGAATGCGATTCACTTATCGATCACAAAACAAATTCTGGTTGATCACAGTGTCAAGTAATAATTTTATAGATCGATACAAATATATCGACTTAGTCGATAGATTTTATAGATCGATACATCACTACAGTAAAAGAAACATTTTATTAGTAAGATGATTTAATAATTCCCATTGAATTGTTAATATAAATAAATATTGCGAATTTGATCTTAGATCGAGGTGTTTGTAACTTTGTCTTAGCAGCAAACATGTTTGTCACCTTTGCTACATAATATGTCAGAACTCGAAACTGAGACGCAAACGTGAGATTCGAGCATATAATGGTGCATCATCAATTATAATAACTTGCGCAATCAAACGTTGTACGGAATTGTTGTACTGTTGATTTATAAAATGAAATTAAGCTTGTTAACCCCTTCCTGTGCTCTTTACCTCTACAAAACTTGGACCCAGGTGTTATGGGCCAACGCGTGGTAAACAAGCCAAACTGATGCTTGAGAACAGTCACAATATGAGCCGAAACGTAAATGTCTGTGTTATACTCAGTTTTGTGAGAGACTGCTGGCGTGGAAGTAAACTTTTAATCCTTCTGTCTTTCGTAGATGTTATAAATACACTTTTAGACAAAAAAAACGACGCACCACGACACACTGAGAAGATATAAAGCAAATTGGACACAAATTGATATGCATACAGGTTTCGACGGAAAATGCAAAATTTTACATTTTGGCTGCCAATGAATGAACGGTTGTCGCTACAGCGTATCTGCTCTGTGAAACTGGCAGGATATTTAAGAGGAGAAATTACGATTCCAGGTCATAAATTCTTCACGAATTTCATTCCGTGTATTCTGGTGGACAGTAACTATGCCTTACATACAGATGCGCGAACGATATGCGCAAATGTCAGAATTTGAGAGAGGTGGTGTAGTTGGGCTCAGAAGCCAGTTGGCCTTATCGGCGAATAGCTCGACATTTGAGCAGGAGCTATGCCACTATTAGACAATGTTGGCAAGAATGGGTGAACCATGACCGCACACAGCGTCAAGAAGGAAGCGGTAGGTCTAGAGAAACGACAGAACGTGAAGACCGACGAATCGTCAGAGCGGCACTCACAGCCCAGATGCATCATTATCATCGATTGTACGTGTAGTGACGTGCAGTTACAGTGTACGTGCTAGTGCTTCAGTGACCGCAAGGACCATTCATAGACGGCTCACAGAAAGGGGGCTGAGGTCACGGCGCCCCTTGCGCAGACTACCATTGACCTCTGTACAACGTCAACCCCGTTTGCAGTGGTGTCGGGCTTATTCGCACTGGAATATCACTGACTGGAGTAGAATAGTCTTCAGTGATGAGTCCCGCTTTGAACTGAGCCCCAATGACCAGCGAAGGCGAGTCTGGAGACGCCCCGGACAGCTGTGTAATACCAACCTGACTGTCTTCCGGCAGACAGGCCGACAACCAGGAGTGATGGTCTGGGTGCCATTTCATGTCATAGTAGGACCCCTTTGGTTGTCATCCGTCGCAACCTTACAGCACAGCGGTACGCCGACGAAGTTCTAAGACCCGTTGTGTTGCCCTTCATGTTACGCTACTATGAGCTTACATTTCAGAAAGATAATGTCCGCCCACCCACTGTACATGTTTCTACCGCTTGCCTTAATGCTTGCCGAACATTACCTTGGCCAGCAAGGTCGCCGGATCTCTCTCCTATTGAGCACGTTTGGGAGCATTATGGGCAGGGCCCTCCAAGCAGCTCTGGATGTTGACGATCTAACGTGCCAGTCGGACAGAATTTGGCACGATATCCCTCAGGAGGACATCCCCAGCTCGGGATGTTGACGATCTAACGTGCCAGTCGGACAGAATTTGGCACGATATCCCTCAGGAGGACATCCACCCTCTATCAATCGATGCCAAGCCGAATAACTGTTTGCATAAGGGCCAGAGGTGGACAAATACGTTACTGACTTTTTAACTTTGTGAAGCTCTATCACTTCAATAAATCATTCAATTTTTCTCAAACTGTAATAATTTGTTTTTCTGTATTTGTGAAGCTCTATCACTTCAATAAATCATTCAATTTTTCTCAAACTGTAATAATTTGTTTTTCTTTACATGTACATCACTTCTACCGATTTTCGCCCCATTCGGATAATTAATTCCTTCTTGGTGCGTCGTTTTTTCTTTTTTCTTTTTTTTTCTTTTTTTCTTTTTTTTTCTTTTTTTTTTTTTGTCTAAGAGTTTATATTATATTTTATAATAAATAATAGTTTCAAAATTATATTTTATAAATAAACAACACTTTGTGTAAGTAAACTTTAATCCTTAGTGGAAGTAAACTTTAATAAATTGCTTTCACTGAAATCTTTTATATTTTGCATTTTGCAGGGGTTTATTAAATTTTACTAGTAACTACAATTATGAGAACCGTGACTTACTCTTGTGGTGTACCGACAGGAACTAATGTTCGATTACGACCTTGAAATTACGATGTTAATGTTCAGGAGTCCGGCTCGTGATGTTTATGTTTGGCCCGACTTTCTGTTCACGAGCCTGGTTCGGGATATTTATGTTTGTCCGGGCTTTCTGCTCACGAAATGTAGTCTCATTGATATTTAATAATTGTTTGAAAGTTTCATTTGAGTTATATCGTATGCCAACTTCGACATCATGAAGGTAATAGCCAACACTGCAATAAGCAGAAATTGCTAATTTACAAATTCAGCTAAGTCAGGGCTTCAGCGGTTCTATAACAACTAATTTTTTGAGAATAAGTGGTAACTTTGGGAACGAATGATACACCAAAGAAACTGCCTTCAAATAAAACAACGTTAATTTAGGCATATTGTATGTTAACGGAGGCGTTTTCCATCATTTACTTCATTTGCAACTAAATGAAAGACAAGTCCTTCAAACAGAAACAGACATAAACGAATTTTCGAAAACTTACTCAGAAGCTCTAACATATGAAATTTTACTTCTTTTGTAGGAAATATTTCTTTAAAAAATATATGATTAAAGTACTTCAATAAATTCCTCAAATTCTATAATTTGTCTTTCTGATATAGCTTCATTCAATTGATTTCTATTTCTGATATAGCTTCATTCAATCTTCAGCTTCATTCAATTGAAGCTGAAGAAGGCGATAGTATTCTGCACACAAATGATACTTTATGCACTACTTCACTCGGAAAGTTCATAATGCATTCTAAGTAGCTAAAGATGAAGGACAAACAGGCCAGCTAGAACTGAAAACACCAACTACTCAATCAGGGCTTTCCAACCCCTAGTGAGAATTTCATTGTTTCAAGGGGGAAATACGTTCAGCCTTTTATTTACCGCTTAAATATTGACGTAGATTTGATTTTAGTAGAAGCGAGTGATTTTAGTAGGATGATAGTCAGCTGCAACTAAATTAAAGACAAGTGCCACATCAGAAAGAGAAATTAGAGGATTTGAGATATTATTAAAGTATTCTAATCATATTTTTAAAAAACTTGTACTACAAAAGAAATAATATTTCATATGTTAGAACCTCTCAGCAAGTTTTCGAAAATTCGTTTACGTTTGTTTTTGTTTGAATTACTTGTCATTTATTTAGTTTATGAATACTACAAAATCTACGTTTCATTCAAATTTTGAAATTTAATTTATAAAAAACATTAAAAACCAATTTTAATTTTAATAAATGTATATACACACATATATATATATAAATTCTGAATTTTCGAAACTGGAGCAGAGAGGAATGATCGTATGATAGCAAGGGTTAAAGGCATGTATTGGGCAAAAGGTTTGAGAACCATTGTTCGAAGGCAATTTTCTAATGGAAGTATGTTGAATACGTACATAGATATTATTCGACGATGGCACACTTATTAGTAGAAATTACTAATAAGAAAGCTAACTGCAATAGAAATCCAGTTATTAAGTTCACTTCCTCTTGCTCCTGGTTCAAGTAAAATTAGATTTGTTTTTAATTTATTTGAAACTTATTTATAAATATTTCATTATTCTTATTTACATATTTATAATTTATTAGATAGTTTAAAAAATGAGAGAAATTTTTTTAGTAAAGTCAACATTCTTTTCAGAAATTTAAATTCAATCAAATAAGAAAATAAGTATGCCTATGTAAAAGGAAACAAAAGTCTTATTTTCGCTTAGAGTTTTAAGTTAAAACTCTGTCGTATCCGAGAGCGCTCTGCTTTAGGCCATGTTTCCTCAGAATTTCCTCAAAGTTTTCTTTTCTTTTGAAGAATTACAGGACTTTTTTGCTGTTTAAGTAACCAGCTTTTGATAGCCCTCGAAATTGAAAGTATTTAAGATCTATGCCAAAATAAGGTACCCTTTTGCCTAATTTTAAGATTTAAATTAGTTTAAATGAGTGTGCGAGTGAGGATGTAAGCATAAAATTTACAAAACACAAGTCTAAATTTTCTAAAAACGTAATACGTACGGCTAGCATATATCTTTAATTGAAAATGTAGTAATCATTCTTAACTAGAAATACATGTGTTTACTTAAAGGAAATAATAAATCGTTTTATTTAATTACAAGTGGAGTAATCCTCTTTGATTAAAAACACAGTTTTTAAGTGAAAGAAAATAATAATGAATCATATTATTTAATTTTTCTGTTCTTTTAAGAAAAATCTTCTATTTGAATTTCTTGAATGAATTAATTGCTGTTCTTTGATTACATAATCGTTTACAACTGTTTGTCTGCTTGCGTTTTATAATAAAAAAATGTTGTTCATTTTAATGAATTAATAAGTAATACAAACAGCATGTTATATTCTATCTCAGCGTCAACGTTGCAGCTAACAGTATATAAGGTTCAATACAATTTTGAGATACAGACAAAGGATATAAGTTAAATGTACCTAATCTTAGGAACGTTCAAAGTAGTTTAGTCCAAAGCAATTTTATAGACAGATTTTACAAAGGTTAAATGCTATAAACAATCCGGTGCTTGGAATCGATGTACAATCTGCTTTTATAGTCTAGTCAGTCTCACTTTCGAGTGAAAACGATGCCCACGTAAATTTCTTTTAGATTAAAAATAGCTGTAGGTCATACATAGCAAGATCATAGAATATATTGGATGTTCTCTCACTTCAATGACTTTTGCTCAAGATATTCGACTACCTTGCCGAATGAAAAGATGCATTATCATGATGAAGTATGTGTCCTAATAGTTACTTCTTGAAACATTTCTAGAAGACAGTTAGTGGTATATCATTTACCTGTAACTGTCTTTTGTTTTTCTGTTCCTCTAATTCGATGACTTTACCATGCTTCTGAAAGAAACAACACGCACCCCTTTTTCATTGCTCGTTGTGTTTTCATCAGTGGTGGTTAGATATTACCTTCAAAGACCCATACTTTACTTTCTTTATGTGTTGTTGAAAACGGCATGTGTGTATTACCAGCTAAGATTTTAGAAATAATGCGATGTCTACCATCATTATGTAATTTTAGAGTTCATATTTCTGATACTGAAAACCTCTGGCTTTTGTTGTTCTGTTACTTTCTTGGGAATCCAACAACAAGCTATTACTGTTCATGTGGAATTCGGCATGAATAATTCCATGTATAGCTGTGAATCCAGTGTTACGTTCTGTATATTTCATTTGGTAAATACAGCGATTATCACTGAATGGTATTTATTGTATGGCTGACGCATTTTCTGGAACTATAGATAAGACAAACTTCCTGTGTGTTCTTCATCCAAGATATAATTTCGACCTCTACGAAATTCTGTAAATCTGAACACCGTGGCACAAATTCGAGCTTCATTTAAATATACTAAATCTAGACGCGGAAATCATTCTTGATTAAGCTCCATTTTAAAGTCATAGAAAATTACAGCGTAATAATGTTGTCACGTCAACTCCATTTTCCTTTCATTCAAAATTTATTCTAAGATTGCCAAATTGAAATTATTGCCACAAATTATCGCCTGCGAGCATAATAGAGTCCAAATTTATACATCTAACAAATATTTATTTTTCAGCTCATACTGTCTGCAGCTGTCTCAAAATTTTCAAAGTTACCTACACATAATGCTCAACCAAAGATTACGTCACCAATATCTTAGAAATAATCAGAAATATCTGTTTTAAATCTTAATCAACATTTACAAAATAAGTTTTCTTCCTCCGCCTCCGAATATTATTATTTATTTCTCTCTTCAATTCATTGAGGTTACGATAACAAACAAATTTCCCTTCTTATCTTCTTATTATTTGCTCTTCATGACTGAATTCAATTTTTATTTACCATCACAAATAACTCAAAAGGTAAATATTTATCTAACACCAGGTTTTAAATTTTTTTTTTCAAATTATGCATTAAATCCTTCTTTTAAGAGATTCTTATTGAAAAGAACCGGAACAAGTAACATTATTAAACAGTTAATCATCAAAGGACTCATAAATTGACTCTAAAAAGCAGAAGAACGGAAAATAGGAATTTTTAATATTGACTAATAAACTTTTGAGAACTTAAAGTAAACAGGCTGTTATAAAAGCGTAACTAAGACATTTTTCTTCTTGGCGATGCATAAACAGTTTTACATCTACCCAAAAAATGAAACTAGGTGTCATTTTAAAGCTGAAAACGAGATTTGAATTTTTATTTTGGCTCTTATGTTTATACAGTTATCGTTTATTCGAAATGAAACTTAACTGATCATTAAATTATGATGCAATTAAAAGTAAACCAAAGTGAATATAGAAAATAACATATGATTGATCCACAATCTGTATCAGAATTTTCATGTTTAAATTGCTAATCACGTGAAAATGGTGTTAATTGAAATACATAAGTGTTTAATTAATGAAATCTGGCCAAATAATGAAAATCGCATTAACAATAATTAACGTTAATTCGATAATTATGAGAAAAATTAAAGCCGAATGGAATTTGTAAGTAAAGTCTAATAACATTAATTTTTTTATTATTATTAAAAGAAAAAATTTCTTGTGCATCGCGAAATATCACACGAAGCTTACAAATGTAAGTAGAGGAAAACGCAGCAACTTTCAATAATACAAATAATTCAAGCATATATGACTTAATCAAGCACATGTAAAAAATAAAATAAAATACAAGGAAAATCATTTATAGTATTTAGAATAAGAATCAACAAAGCCATTAAAAGCAAGTTTGGTCGAAGGCAGAGAAACAAATTCATGACATTTCGGTGGCAATTAATTTCAAACTACTATATTTTAATGAATCTCTTGCATAATTAAGCAAAGGGCAATCAGAAAATAAGTTCTTTACTCTTTCCTGAACGCCAAGATCACAATAGCACATTTTGAGAGATGTCAGCTTAAATCATTTAAGATAAAACATAAACTTTCCATACCCAGATAAAAATTGCACAATGTTACAACTCAGTAATAAGTCCTTATTTTTCAGTTTTTCAAAGATAGCTGGAAAGAACTTTTTTTGTAATATCTCTCTTATCAGAAGTGATATAATTATAATTCCATTGCTTAACCATTTTAGCTTTGGATATTTATTTAAAGTACGATTTTGGAATATTTTCATCAACATTAATGTCTTTTATACTTGCATTCTTGGTAAGCCAATCAACTCTCTCTTTCCCATGTAATTCCGCGTGATAGCGAACAAATGTAAAAACACTGAAATATCTTGCTCCAGTAAATCCCCGACAGACTGCTGTATATTATAAATACTATCAATACATGAGAACGTATTTTTTAAAGACTCCAGGGAAGAGAGAGAATCAGAGTAAATTAAGTAACTGGAAGCATGTCTATTTTGTCAAAGTATCCATTTGTAAAAACGTAATACGTAAAAATATAAACAGTACATTCATTTCTAATATGAAACTCGTGGCCTGGCTAAGAATCCATTTTAAAAACTAATTGACAGAAGTTCAAAAATGTAAGCAATACATTCATTTCTAATACGAAGGTGGTTGTGATCATCAATTTCACCATTATCCTCATAGATGACATAACAACAACAATTTTGACTTCCCTGTTCCGCTCTACTTAAAGGCACTACCGGTCCTTCCCCCCGCAGAACCGAGGCCGAGGTTCAACCTCTTTCCCGGAACCTTGAGGAGTCGGCGCAACGCACCCAATTTGGGGTGTCACTGGTCGTCAATTTGCTACCCACCAGTCGCTCGGGCGAGCCCGTCGCAGGGGGACATTACCCAGCAAACCGGGGAGTCATCCCCGGGCTACCAATACCACCCTGCTCTAAGACATGCCAGACCCCGGGCCGGCCAATAAGTGACCTTTCCGGAGTCCCCAGAACCATTAGGTTCATATAGATGACATAACTAACTAACTAAATGTATACCTGCCTCGCCAACTTAATGGCACTACAGGGACTGATACACAGCATCAGTCAGTACACCCATAAAGGATGGAAAAACTACTCCGCCGAGTTCAGGAGCCCACATCTCCGAGAACCTCAGCCATTTAAACGAACTCATTCTACCCACCGCTAAACTGGCCGCCTAAGACCACCGTCCCAGAGGTCAGAGACCACGGCGGGGTGGGAGATGGCAACTTGGAGGATGACTGGCCATTGATTGAGGCTACCTGCCAGCACTACACTGGATGCCCCTCTCCTTAGGCTTAACGTGGAATACCAAGGACAGCAGTGACCAGACTCTCAATGGTCCAGTTTGCTACCAGTACATACCAGTACCCTGGTGGAGGGGACTAACACCACCCGGCCCATGAAGAGCAAGTATAGACTTACCCCATGGACCATCGGGAACTGCCAAGTTCATAAATTTTATACCCCCGTGGCCGAGACTGCCTAGGTACAGATCCTAGCCAGTAGCCTCGCATAGTACTCTGCGTCGACCCCCGGGGGGAATATAGATGACATAAGCAAAACCTACTCTGTCATCAATTTTATCTGTATAGCACACAATTGTGAATGATTTTTCATCAATATCCTTGCTATCCAAAATTTGCACTGATTGCCTTGCAAATGGATGAGGAAGAGTAGGTAAGGGCAGTAAACCATCAAAACGAAAACTGAAGCAATTACTAAAAAGGCTATCTTTGTACCCTATGCATTGCAAAATAAATATGTCTTGTGGTGGAAATCCGGCAAGTGTAAAGACAAGATTAGAATTCATAGTCTGGTAACCCCTGACTTCTTGATGCAGAATAAGCTTCTGAATACGAAGGAGATTATTATATAGTACATTTTCTTTTTAGAGACAATCACTAAGTTCTACAGCCATATGAAATGAAGGGACTATTTTTACATAGTTGCACTAACATTCTATTTACAAAACTATTGCGTGTAATTGAATTCAGTCCACTCTGAAGCCTCTCATATTTATTAGAAATATAGAAAATACGCTTTTTTCTAATTAAATTTGCCGTCCAGCAAAACACCAAAATATTTAATTTTGTTCGTCATCGCAAGGGAATTATCAATAAAACCTATTGATATCCATTATAAGCGGTACGTCTTCTATCAATGAGCAATGTCTTGGATTTCGCATGATTAAATTTCAGTTTAAAATTTAGCGACCGCTCACAACTTAAATTTAAAACATCTTAGGCAAGGTATAAAACGTTGTGCAATTCCTTTCCCTGAATGCAGAGTAACAAATCATCAGCAAAATAACTTCACAATTCAAGAGATCAGAAGGTTTCTGCAAGAGATCGTGTATAATGACAATCCAAAGTCTGGGACCGAAAACAGAACCTTGCGAACATCCCTTCTGAGATCGACGAGGAAAATTAATTTCTGAAATATTAGAAAACTCATTATAAAAATACTAACGCTTAAATACTAGAAAATATGTTCTGATAATTTCAATATTTTGAATACTAATATATGGCGTCTAAAAATGCTGTGCTTTACTGAATAATACGCACCTCTTTTATCTTCACAAGTTTATTGGAGAATTATTTTATTTTAGAAAGAGCTAAGTGTCATTCAAATAAAATGAGGGGTTAGTTGATAATATTATTAGACACACACTTCAAAAAGCGGATATTATTCAGAGAACAGCCTTGACGCCAAAAAGGGTGAAACAGCTTATTGTGGTATGGCAGGCAATGGTTGTCATTCGATGACGTACTTTATCTAGGTGGACAGCCGTAATACTTTTCCCTTGCTAAGGGATTATCTGTAGTATTTATTATTAGTATTTATTATTGTAGTATAGTAATTAGTATTTATTACTGTAGTATTTATTATTGTAGTATTTATTCTGTAGTATTTGATTATTTGTAATATTTACTTCCGTTGGTATGATGAAACGTCGCCCATACCCTTAAAGAAGCCAAGTTGGCGCAACCAAGGCTGTTCTCCAAACAATATCCCAAAAATCTAGTTCCTTCGCATTTTCCAATTTAAGCTGCATTTGGAAATTAAATGTACCAAAGGTTTCACTTAGTTAGAAATTGTAAATGGGACATGTTGAGTAAATAAAATAGGTATAAATGAAATAATATTTTTATAAAGTATGTATCATAAAAGGTAAATATTTGTATCGGAAAATAATAGCAACCGCTTATTGAATACTGCAATTCCAGAGCTAAGATATTGATTTAGAGCTTTTTTCATCAACCTTTTGCTTCGTCGCTTAATTAAAGGATATAATCATAAATAAATTAGTAATTGCTTAAATCGAATCAGTAAATTAGTAAGCTTGTATCGCTAATAAGAAATTAGTAATTGCTTATTGAAATGGAAGCTACCAAAAATGCATTTCGACATATAAAAAAGTTTATAAATTTATCTATACTTATATGTCATTCTTAGCTTCCTAAGCTGACGGAATAGAATAAAACTTTCATGATTTTACAAGCATAAATTATACCTCATGTACGATGTCTTAAATAAAGCAAACCATTTAGACTAATTTTATTAACTATTTCTATATTATCCCTTCTTAGGTAATAAATAAAATAAAGGGTATAACAAAATGTGTTAAATGGAGTAAAAATTTTTTGTAAATTTTGTTAGCATTATTATCGTAAATATACGAATAACAGTACATCAAAAGGTAAGACGAAATGTACTCAGATACTTTTGTAAACATAAGTAATTTTGTGCATATTGCTCAGATTTCAGAATCACAGCTGAAAGAATTTTGCTGACAATAATGCAATAAATTTCAGGTCTCATTGCATTTTATCAATATGGAAAAGAAACAGTACCAATCACATTAGAAAGAAAAAATATTCTACTCATCTTTAAACTATTTTTTCAGATAATGTACTATCTAAGGAACACGCTGCAGGTGATACATATTAAAGGAGGCATTGTGTAATGGGATATATCGAATTCTGGAGCTGATACAGTTTTCATCAATCCTAATACCTTCGCAATCCTGTTGCATTTTCCTTCTCTTCCTTGAGCATATCATCTGAAGTCTTGCAACATACAGCCGTTATAAATTCGAAAAAGATAGTAAATTTGTTACTAGATGCAGATTTAATGTTTTCGTGGAAGTATTTAATTCAGACTATTTTCGAAAGTCGAAGAGAAAGAGATATATCATATTCTCTCTCCAATCTCAAAGGTGAGTTATCTAGAGAGAAGAATTTTTTTTAATCTGAAACGTATACATTTGAGATTACTTTGTGGATGCTATTAAAGTTTTAAATCAAAGAACTTATCTTGGTACTATGTAACTTAACATAGCTTTAAAATTTACTACAAATCTTGGAAACTGTAATGAAGAAAAATATATATATTTATATTCACAACCATGAAATTGGTTGAGATTGGATTGTGTATGCTAGAGGGTTACATCAAAGACGTTAATTTGGTTCTATTTTGTGTAAAACGAAGTAGATTTATAACATTCTCAATAATCTCAGCAATGCGTAATAAGTATATTTATATTCAAAACTATTCTAAAACAAACTACAATGCATTATTATTTACATGAACAAAATCTGATGGCATATATCAGTATTTTAATGGTGATATAATGTTTTTTATTTTTGAGATATTTCCAATAAAAATGTCAAATTTATTTCTCTTTATGAAATCTTCCTTTTTACATGTTCCGGGTTCTATAACGTTGGAAATCTTTGCAGTTAAAAATTTCATTTATATTTAAGTTAATTTAAATAGTATCATATAATAATTTCCATTGCTCCATCTACCATTAAAATAGATACTTTTATGCCAATTATTTTTTCCCTTCCAGCAATCTCGTAAATAGAATAGAAAAATTAGATACTATTTTAACATTGTTGAAGAAACTTATTCTAAACCGATTTCTTTATAAAGCTATGACTACAAATAAACATAAGCAACTAGTTCCTCAAACTTTCAGAGATGCCACTTGTTAGGGCAAGAAACAATTGTTCCAAAAATTTTTTGACTGTGCTAAAATGAAACATGCTATCATGACTTACAGGATCATTCCATAAACATTTCCGGCTGTTGCCGAGCGGTTAAAGTCTGCTCATGAATGGTAGTTCATCCCGGACTCGATATCAGCAAAACAGGCTGGCTGCACAGTTGTTTTTTACAGTTTTCCCCAAATGCAACGTGAATAGCTTATGAATAACAAAGAAATTAACTCCCTAAAGCAAAAGATTTAATTTGTCTTGTTAACAAACTTCAAGTTTTGTGATCGAATATCTCTGCGTAAGCCATTTTTTGTGTGCTCAAAATAAGGCTAATGGAAAAATCGAATTTGAAAAGTTGGATTCCATGATGTCCAACCAAAGCGATAATTTTTAATAAACACCTAATAATCACATAAACCTCTGGTTTGTTTAAAATTCGAGATACGTGGCTTAGTTCAAAATTAGTATATAATCTCAAGCAGGTACTCAATGGATTTTCGCCGGGTGTATTGCGACCCGCCAGCGGCTGAGCGGTAAAACTCGCTTTACACTGGTAGCTCCTACCTGGGTTTCATTCCAGCCGAACGGTGTGGCTGCATGGGCGTTTCTGTGGTTTTCCCGATGTGTAACGTGTATACGAGGCAGTTTCTCTCAGAAAGTACTCCACAAAGGCATCCCTCCCCTTAGGCATATAGCTCTAGTGTACTTTGGCATAATCTATCAAACCCGGAATACTGCTGTTCACCTGCAAACGCCCCTAGCAGAGTAAGAATTTCGAACTGGAATTCTTGGTAGATTTTTGTAAGTATCAGAAAGTCGGTTAGTTCCCATTCGATTCAAAGTGTGTTGTAGATCTGAATAGGTTTTTGCTGTTGTAAACATATCTTAACTTTAGTAAACTAACAAGTAGATACTGTTGTCTGCCGACAAGAAGTCGGGCAATTTGCATTGTTCTTAGTTTTAATAACATTACCAAGTAATGTTTGCTTCTTTTATTTTGAATCTGATATTGTGTATTAATAATTAAACAGTAACAGAAGCTATGGCCCGATACCACTCATCTTGACTCCTTATCATCAGGCTATTGTAAAATTTAAGAATCACGGTACAAGATGTTTATGAAGTATACCTAAAATAAGCCAAAAAGAAGACATCATTTAAATTTGATCTATACCATGTTCCGCTAGAATCAGAAGTTTTTGAACAGAAGAGAATAAGATTAAATTTTGGTGCGCCTTAATTTGGTGTGTTAACCTAAAATTGGATTAAAGATAAATGTTGGCTGATCAATCAAAATTATGTCAAGATAAATGTTGGCTGACCAAAACGCACAAGAAATATATTCACCTGTGAAATACGTAAAACACGTCAGAAGATTCAATTTGTAGCACAAATTTAGACACATATTTGGTCACACAGATCCTAGATAACACCAATCACATAACGGCATTCGAGAGTTCGCGGTAGAAGAGCAGAACATTGAAGAAAGGCTATCTTGAAAGATTGCCAAACTTAAGCATTAAATTACAACGTCATACTTGCAGAATACTATGGAACTTGGTAGGAATGAAAAGTGTCCAGCTATTTTTCAGCAAAATGCGCTATTTGGTCGATCTCGTAACTATGGCGTAAAGAATTTATCACTGGGTTCAATTCTGAATTTACGAATTCTTCTTCATCCTAGCAGTGTATGGGACTAGGAATCTCTTGATGACGAATATTAAACATGTTCACAGATATGAAATTAAGTAATTATCTCAAGAAGCACGAATACTTGCTACTGAAAATTGCGGGGCCGAATCGGTTTGGAAATGTTACTAGACATGTGTTGCAGTCTTCATTCACGCGTGTGAGCGTAAAACTGAAGAGAGAAATTGAATTTTAAAACAGGTCTATTTATATTCATTTTAGCCAACGTCCGTTGTCTTTTGCCAAGACATAAATGCTAAACCTACGTAATTTATCAGGCGATACGTCGGCGATTTTAGACGATTATTATGTGTGTAGGGGTATGAATTAATTGTAAAACGAGTAAGTATATTTTGCTATAAAATTTAATTTTATCAACATATGAAGATTTTTTTCCTTTAACAAACTCTTTCCTGTGCACCAGTTTATAAATATTATCCAAAGGAATTCCGGCATATGGAATATCTCTCGTATTAGAGTACTTCCTTCCGAAAAACAATGGCTATTTCATTAGGAGGATTCACCTGCATTATTACCCAGAACGTTATTAAAGTTAGACATTCCTATAAAATTTTCTGCTGAATATACGGGGCTATCTACTTCTAAATCGAAAATCATAGATCATAATAAGGCGGGGGTCTATTGTTTTTAAAGTTAGTTTTTATTAAATCCTTAATCTGCATTCTTTTCTTTGGTAATTAAAATTTCTTAATACATCTACAGCCACAGTCCATAATTTGCGCTTTAAAGCTTAATTAATTTTCCATGTAGCTCAAGAAATGCAATTAACAAAATCTAGAACTTCAGTTTACAATCCAAGAATATCTAAGAGATTATTTGAACCAACAGGAAAACTGATAGGCAATTTTCTTTCCTTGTCTTCTTCCCATTAGCTTCATAAATTCTAAATCGTCTACTATGATAGAAACGGAAAGTACTTTCCTTATAATTTATATTGTTATATTATCAGACAATTTTGGTCACCCATTGATTA
This sequence comes from Stegodyphus mimosarum, assembly GCA_000611955.2. NCBI lineage: Eukaryota > Metazoa > Arthropoda > Arachnida > Araneae > Eresidae > Stegodyphus > Stegodyphus mimosarum. Next base: position 17,541 of record KL816762.1, on the reverse strand, counting down.
ATAACATGATAACACACTTTCATTAAACTTCTGCAATAAGACATATGGATTGTCATTTTTCTTCGCATCTAAGCAACGTTTTCTTCTTCTTCCAGGGATAGATAGAGCCATCAATTTCTCCATCATAGTTTTATCAGTTTCAGCGTACTTTCTTAATTATACATCTCTCTGAAGCCGTCCTGACATGGACCTAAGTGGACAGTGCATTTCGATAAATCCAGATGGAATTATTTACTGCAATACTAGTCGAGAATAAATATTTGATAAGACTCTTTTGGTTGATCGAGTGCATTTCTTGCAGCAATGTTTCACAAATGGTGTTGCATGAAATAACAGCGACAGTAAATCGTGACTTGCATATCTCCTAAAGTATTTAAAAGTGAAAAAAATAAGAAGAAAAAATATTTTCTCTTTGGATTTATCTATATATATAAAGAAGAAAGTCTGTGTGTGTGTTTGTTCGCTAATAACTCAGCCACTGCTATACTTATCGTCACCAAACTTTCTACAATTCTTTTCTGGGTCCTGGGAAAGGTCGACTTCCACGTTTTTCCAAAAAAGTAGTTGAATTCGGATATATTAATTAAAAACTCGGAAAAACGATAATTTTCGCCCTCATTTTTCCGAGTGGCAACAGTCTCGCAAGATGGAGATGAAAATTTGCTTTATTTAGAGAAGCGTTGCCACTGCTCGTTTTCAAATTGTAGAGTTTGTTAATAAAAAATTCCTAAGTTTAACAACGACATAAAAATTCGTTGCCAAATATTAAATACATTATTCCCAATTCCAAAAATTCGAGGAACGCCATTTCGACTATTCCCAGCTTCTTACTACTTTAATCATCGGAAATATCAATTAAAAACTCTGAAAGCGTTAATATTCGCACTCATTTTTCGAGTGGCAACACTTGGAAGATAAAATCTTGGATAATATCTTGGAGATAAAAATGCTTTATTTCGAAAAGTGTTCCTACAGCTCACTTTCAAATCGCAGAGTTTGTTTATAGAAATTTGTAAGTTTTACAAAATCTATACATATTGTTACGTGCGTACGGGTTCGTTATATATTGAATGCACACTCTCTTTTATTTTTATTGTTATATTTTTTTTGACGTAGCTTTCTCTTCAAAAATCGTCTGCGTTGCTAAGGCAACATGAAGCAAATCTAATTACAATTCTAAATAAATAGCCAAATAAATTTGAAATTCGTAACATTGCCCCCTTCCCAAGGACTGCACGTCCCGGGCAGTACAATCCCTGGACAGGAAGCCAAACTTACAACTAAAGCATCAGTGCTATAATAAACATTACTTTATAATAACAAAATAAACAATAATTAAAATAAGTGACTTTCAGCAAATTAAATTCTATCCAACGCGAAATACAATTCAAATACTAAGTACAAATACTATCAAATACAAATGCTATTAAACACAAATACTTATCAAATACTACTACTTAACAAATACAAATCAAATACTAAATACAAATAGGACCATGGTCTTATACTATGTACATTACTATTTACAATTATATACACTACGTACTATGGCCATAGTAATGAACTAACCTGTCGTAATGAACGACTTTAGGTTTAGAGTTCGATGACTTACGGATCCGAACCACGACGTCGTTCAGCCTGTTTAGGACTGTGTAAGGACCATCCCAAGGTGATTGTAGTTTCGGAGAAAGTCCTTTTCGACGAGTCGGATTCCATAACCACACCTTGTCTCCTTCGTTGAAACGATGTCCAGTAGCTCTCGTGTCGTAGCGGGTCTTCATCTTCTCCGTCGCCAAGTTGACTCGCTCTCGTGCAAAGTTGTGCATCACTTCAAACCGGGCCTGGAGGTCTTGAATGTATTCCTCAGGCGATGAAGGCGCATCCGGAGGGCGACCAAACAAAAGATCACATGGCAGACGAAGGTCACGACCGAAGAGCATCTGAGATGGGGAATAGCCGGTAGTCTCGTGGACAGCACTGCGGTAAGCCAGTAAAAATAGTGGCAACTTCTTGTCCCAGTCCTGTTGGTTTCTGGAAACCACTAATGAGAGGTTATTGAGGATGGTTCGATTAAACCTCTCTACCATACCGTCCGACTGGGGATGTAAAGGCGTCGTTTGGGTTTTGTCAATGCCGAGTAGCTTGCAGAGTTCCTTGACTACAGCCGAGGTAAAATTCCTTCCCTGATCGGAATGTAACTGAAGAGGAACTCCAAACCTGGAAATCCAGTGCTGTATCATCATCTCTGCTACTGTGACAGCCTCTTGATCAGGAATAGGATACGCTTCAGGCCACTTGGTGAAATAATCGATGACAACGAGGATGTATTTGTTGCCATCAGCAGTTCGGGGCAGAGGTCCTAAGATGTCTAAGGCGATACGTTCAAAAGGTGCTCCTACATTGTAACGTTGCAGCTTCCCCCGGTTACGTTTCTTCGGTCCTTTCTGACAGAAACAAGAGAAATCCTGTCCCTGCAATATTTCATCGACGGCATCCGGGATCCTGAAATCTAGCTTTTCAGGATCCCGGATGCCGTCGATGAAGTATTGCAGGGACAGGATTTCTCTTGTTTCTGTCGGGCACTCCGAAAAGGCGAGGTGGGACAGCCTTTCAACATCCGTGGCGAGCTCCTGGAGTGTTTCCGTAGGCTTCTGTTGACGGGATTTTAACTGAAGCCTGCTGTAATCTTTTAAACACTTCTCTCCAAAACGCAGCTCCAATGCGCCGGACAGAGCTTCGAAATCTAGCCTTTTGTTTTCGGGAAGAGTCTGAAGGATGTCCGCTGCGTCTGCTCTCAGGGAAGCCGCAAGGTGACAGGCCTTAGCTTGGGAATCCCATCCATTTGCTTCCGCAACTATAGAAAATTGTGTCTTATACACTTGCCAGGAGGTCTTCCCATCATATGTCGATAGCTTCAGAGAAGGATGCGCAGGCATGGCTAGGAATTTAAAAGTATCCGAATTGCTTCCTGCCATCGCTACGAATTTCTTTAATGTATCAACTTCTTTGGCAACTGCGGAAACTTTGTCATCAATTTGTTGTTCCACTGCAGAAACTCTTTCTTGAATTTGTTCTTTCACAGCTTTTTTTTTTGACGTAGCTTTCTCTTCAAAAATCGTCTGCGTTGCTAAGGCAACATGAAGCAAATCTAATTACAATTCTAAATAAATAGCCAAATAAATTTGAAATTCGTAACAATATAAAGAAGAATGTCTGTGTGCTTGTTTGTTTGTTCATGTTTTTGATCTTTGATCAATTATGATAAATGTTTTGCCTCATTTAATCGACTAAAATTGAATATAGGCGAAATACTGTTCGGAGCATGAGAAAGACGAAAATCATTAAAAAGTAGTTCTGCGTGCCATTGTTGATGATATAATGAGAGAAAATTAGCTTGTTTCTCTATCGAAATTTTTTATGTGGGTTTCATATCGCATCAGACTGAAAAATGTGTGACTATGAATGGTATCTTTTGCATCGTTATTAGAGAAGGATTACAGCGGTATCGTTCTCTGTGTTGTTAGATGCGTCACTCTCGATCTAACTTCGGTACTGGCATCGGGTACTTTCGCTAGTTTATTATAATTCAAACATTTCTCCATCTTTAAAATGTTAAAGTGTATGTTTTGAAGAATTTGCGCGAGAAAATTCAGGTGCGATTCGTCGCTGGTTCGTTAAGCTGCAGCGATGCATTTAACTTAAATAATAAAATCATCACGTAATTAAATTTAATTGCAATATCATAATATACAGACTGGTATTCAAGAACTGAAACTAAAAGTTTTGTAACCGTTTTTATCATGATTTAGTGAATTTTTAATGATAATTTATTAAATTTACTAAATGCTAAATAAGAATGGTATGATAGTTATATAAATGATACTCCATCTGAAGATAAATTGAGTGTGAAAATCTAGTTAATACAAAACGTAATTCTGAAAGTAAATGTTTACGATGAGGAAGGAATGTAAAAATTTGTTGCAAATCTACGATGACTTCAAATTGGATATACACTACTGTCATTACTGTAGAATCAGGCTGATCTTTACATAAGGCTTAATAATCCTTAATTTTCTTCCATAATATCAACTTTTGGATGTAAAAGGAAACTAATACCTATCTTCAAGACTTAAAGAATATTTTTTTTCATTTATGTAGAACGAATGGAACTTGTTGCTTATTCCTTTTATGAAGGCACAGATTCTACAATTTCAAGCATTTATTTTGCATAATTGGTCAAAGAATTAAGTCCGCTAACCTTTGAAGAAACTTCTGATTGTTCGAAATAAGACTTTTGGCTATTGCCTAAGGGTTAAGAGGAAATGGCAGACATATTCAGAATAGTAACTTAAAGCACAAGTAGATAAACAAGGTTTCTCTCAGGTTCTGAGGCTCTTTCTTCAGTTCCAGGGTTTAATGACGTCATTTGACTTATAGAAATAGAACAAACGAAGGCACGAAGACACTAGGAAATAGTTGTTTTTTACCTTGTAATATGAGTCAGTGACGCCACGGAAGAGCAAACCTTGTAGTACAGCAATCTAGTAATCTTGCGTTTATCAAAAGAATAGTTGACTGAAACAGTATGGACATATACACTTCCCTCCAAAAGTTAAGGAACAGCATGTCATTCAAAGCTCACTATTACAAAAATGTCAGTAAAGTTTAAATTCACAATTCATATGCATGACAGTAACGAAAGTTTAAGATAATATATGCAAAAACAATAGCTATCACTTTATTTTATAGATTGAATTTTATTTTATATAGGAATATTTCTAGAAGAGTTGAGAAAAAATGCAAAAATTGTAATTTTTGTTTACGAGTGTTGAGTTGTTATTATAGTTTCGTGGACAATATCCAGGAGAGTCTTTCAATGTCCAGGAGAAGTCGTTTCCCGATTCGTTGTGGTGACGGGCGATCGAATGGCTGGAAACGCGAATGTCACAAACTGATGCTGCTAGACGTCTCAATGTCTCATGTAGTGTGGTCCACCGACCATGGAATCAGTTTGAATCCGAGGATTTTGTGTCTAGAAGGCATGTTCCAGGCAGACTTAAAGTTACAACACCTGCAGGAGACCGTTATTTAGCTCTTTCGGCCCGAAGGAGGAGTAATATAACTGTGCCTCAGCTCATGCCAGATCATTTAGTGGCAACAGGAACAAGAACCTCAGCTACTACAGCATGCAGACATTTGCACAATACAGGTCTGTATGCACGACTATCAGTTTTTTGTGTCCCCTTGACCCAAGGACACAGAGGTGCCCGTTTATGTTGGGCAAGAGAACACCAGTCAAAATTGGACGTTTGTTCTCTTCACAGACATGTCCAGGTTCACACTGGAGAGTGATTCAGGTTGTCAGCTGATCTGGAGAGAACAACGCACCAGATACAACCAATCCCACATTGTGGAAAGACACAGTTACAGAGGTGGTGGGATAATAGTTTGGGCTGGGATCTCTCTCGGTGGTCGCACTGATCTGCATGAAACTTTGACCGGCGTGAGATATCTAAATGAGATCGTTGATCAATATGTCCGTTCGTCCATATGTCGCAGATTTTGGTCCTTCTGATGGACGACAATGCGCTACCTACCACACCGAGCTCGGGTTGCTAAAGAATATCTTGAGGGTCACGCTATGAAGCAAATGGAATGGCCAGCTCGATTCTCAGACGTGAATCCGATAGAGCATTTTTTAGACTACTTTGGTAGACAGGTTGCTGCTAACTTCTCCTCCAAGGTCGTTAGATGAGCTTGAACAGGGATTACTCCGCGTTTGATCGTTGCTTCCCATTTCACTGCCCAACTTAATTGACAGCACGAAAAGTCGCTGCCGCCAACGTACTGCAGCTAGGGGGGGGCACATTCCTTATTAGAATCCATTTTAGTAATGTTATCACCCCATGTTTCCTCAAAAATCTGTATATACTATTTCCTCAAGACTGGATTTCTCTACAAAGAGGTCTACTTTTTGTGTTGAACTCTAGAAACATTCTATGTCGCGTTCATTAAACAGAATTGTTCAGAATTGTCTAGTGAACATTCCCGCAAATTTCTTGTTTCTATGTTGCTTCATTCTCAAATTAGACACAAAAAGCATGCTATTCCTTAACTTTTGGAGAGCTGTGTATAAGTCAGATAGATTAGTGTTAGATTAATCAGTTAGCAACAAATATTATTAAAAATAAACACAATAAAGTAATTTTGAACAAAATTTGAACACTAAAAAAAAGAAACACACTAAAGTAATTTTGAATAAACGAAGATATTTTAATACGCAAAGTAAGAAAAGAACTATGAGAAATAACAAATAAGAAAAACAATATAAAAATATTATACTAATAAAAGAAAGATTAAAATGAAGGATTATTTAACTTGCTATTTCTTAGAGTCATTAAAATCAGTTTCCTAGAGTCATTCCTAGAGCCTAAAAAATAAGTCATTTTATCTGCCATTAGTTATGACATTTAATTTAGGCAAAAAAGACGCCATAGATTATGATATATAGTTTTTTTGCCTAATTTTAAATTTTGTGTTGGCATGTTGCTCTACTGGTTAAGTTAGTTCGAAATTTGAGTAGCTTGAATTTTTTGCCTAATTTTAAATCTTATGTTGGCATGTTTCTCTACTAAATTAGTTCGGCATTTGAATAACTCGAATAGCATGAAAGAAATCAAAATTAATTTTGATTTTTTTCATGATAAAAGAAATTTCAGTGGGTTATGTTCAGATTTACCTCACTTTCGGACTTTATAAGACATTTTCCTCCTCCTTTCTGCATGCCTTCGTGGCGTAACGGTAGCACACTCGGCGTGTATTCGATAGATCCAGGTTCGAGTCCCGACGAGGACACTGCTCAATTCTCATGTCAGTAAAAAGAAACACCTAAGAAGTCTACAGTGGCTCCCGAACTAAAAAGGTGGTGGATGATGATTCTTCATCACCAGGATTTGGCGATTGGGTCCCCTAATCCCCAGTCACTTTTTAAAAGGGGTAGTATATAAAGTATTTTCTCCCTCCTTTCTGCATACGTTTGTAGTGTAACGGTAGCATTGTCGCCATGTATTTGACAGGCCCCGAGGAGGGCGTTGCACATTTTTTGCGTCTCTTATTTCAAAATAGCCTAACGAACCTACAACTTTTGACATCAGAGCAAATCCACGAACTCGATCATGACCATTGCGCCGTCTTTGGCCTGTTGTTGGTTTTCTTACAGACGACAGTGCGAATTTTTGCAGCCATGGTTCATTATTAGTGGTACAAAAAGCTGCTTATAACTGCTAATAATGACGAAGGGTTCGAATTTCTTTCTTTAATTTTAGTTATTTGCATCGAGTGGTACTTGATTGAGTTTTAACATCTTTATATGATTTATTAGCCAAGTATTTATGCAATACCTACATGAGACTGGATAAGAACCTAGGCAACTACTGCTGTTGGATACTTCTAAATGCTTGTTGGACAACTTATCATTCTCTGCATGTAATTGTATGTGATGCATTACAATCTCATAAAACGATTTTCGTAGGCAAAAGTAAGAGTATGAATTATGAAAATAAAATATCTCTTTGAAGTAACAAATGAAAATAGTACACGGGTGAAATAAATTAAGAGAATTTTCATATTTGCTCTACTATCTCTAGCACTACTGGACAGATTATAATAAAAATTGGTGTGAACATAGGTTGAAATACTACAAACTAAACATTCAACTATTATAATAGACACACATGTTCGTGTGTATCACTCATGGAAGTCTGAAGGTCTGAAACAGCGGTTGCAGAAGACACATACGAATTGTGTTAATAGAGCGTATGGTCCCCTCTTACAGCCATATAGGCCTCGCAGTGTGATGTCATACTGGAAATAAGGCAGTTTATCAGTGCCTGTGGCAATTTGCCCACTCATTCAGCAACGCTGTTTTCAGTTCCTGGATGGTTCTCGGAGGGGGGTTGCGAGTTTCAATTGCCCTCCTCAGAGCGTCCCAGACATGCTCTATAAGGCTGAGGTCTGGAGACCTGGCTGGCCAATCCATCCGGCGAATATCCTCACTCTCGAGAAATTCGTCGACCAGAAGAGCTCTATCTGGCATCGCGTTATCGTCCTGTAAGATGAACTCGGGCCCCACTGCACCCCAAAAAAGGCGAACATAGGGCTCCAAGACCTCATCTCTATACGTCACATCAATCGCAGAGCCTCTGTCAAAACTGTGGAGAGGTGTGCGACCATCCAGTATGATACCTGCGTAGACAATTACACCGCCACCGCCATAATTGTTGATTTCGCGGACATTAGAGTGTAGGTAGCGGGTCCTTGACTCTCTCCATATGAAAGTACGGCGAGAATCGGTGTTTAGGTTAAAACGGGACTTGTCGGTGAGCAAAACGGTCGCCCATTGCTTCGTACTCCAATCAATGTGCTGCCTGCACTATGCTAATCGGACTCTCCTGTCCGTAGACGTGAGCGGGAGGCAAACAGGCGAACTTCTAGCAAACAACCCTCTCTCATTCAGTCTTTTGGAAACAGTCATCCTTGTTAGACGGGTTCCTGTGGCTGCATACAGGTCCCAAGAGAGCTGAAAAGCTGTAGCCGCTCTGTTACGCCTCGCTAAAATGGACAAATAGCGATCTTCTTTGGCCATCGAGGCTCTTGGACCACTTTGCCCGATGGGCGTTAAATTAAACTCTTTACATATATCTACTTGCGATTGGCCTGCCTCTAGCCTCCCCACAATTCGCCACCTCATTCCATCATCTAAACATTGGTGGTTACTCATTTTTACTGTTCCGATGTGAATTTAACCGATTGCTGCAAGATAACACCAAGAAATTTGCCAAGATGGTGGTAGTGAACGCAATTCGTCTTACCCTCCACGCGCTTATAAAGCCAGTTTTTCTGCTGCCTCCATTTACATACACATGTACGCCTACGTATTTGCCGTACAAGATTTGCATTTTTATCTAGTAGCAGTGGTTTTTTTTTTTCAGTTCAGATCTTGTCTCGCAATTCGATAAAATATGCAAATTCTCTTAATTTATTTCACCAGTGTAGTACAAGATTAACGCAGCAATTTTAAGAAAATATTATTTTTCTTTATGTAGAATAAAAGGTATCTCACTGCTAATGTGCTATACATATATGTTCAATTTATACTCATATTAATTTCATGAAATGTACATAAAATTGTGAAGTCTAAAAAACGAGACATCAGATGCAAAAATATTAATTGTTTGTGTATGTTGTAATCATTTAATTTTTTACCTTTATGGAATATACCACTAATAACACTTTTCTGAGGCTTTGTGTATTCCGTCTACATAAACTAAACGATGTTTAAGGTATCTTTATAATTTTCAGATAACGAATTACTTATTAATATATACAGGACATTGCAAGAATTTTGTTTTAGTCTGCTTAAGATTTGCCAAAAAATTCGAAAGTGAATTTTCCATTTTTTCCAAATTTCACTGGTCCATACTTTTTACTGATGGTGTGTACTGATGTATACTTTTTTCTAATGAAACGTAGTACTTAACGATAAATTTCAAAGTCTAATTTTATCATTAATACTTAAATTTCAATTTTTTCCTCTTTTAGCCGCTAATATATCATTTCGAATTTAAAATATTATGATTCGGTATATAATATTAATTTTATTTATAGTTGAATTTCGCACAGATGTACATAAAGAATTTTCCAGATTCATTTTTTCATTTTTTGATATTTGGCTATTAGCAAACCAATACACAGTTTTTCATTTACGCATTACTAAATTACTCTTCCCAATCCTTTAGACTTCAAGTTTTGAGTAATGGAAAAAGCTAGCATTAATGCTTGAAGTAGACACGCAATGCCGATGTTTCTCGAAATTCATTTTTAGTTGGGAGATGCATCGAAATCGACTTTCATAAAAGCTTCCTTTCAAGTAAATCTTTTAAGAGGAAATGAAACCAACCAGTCCTTTTAAGGTTTTAATTCGATGGCGCATGAGCTATTCTTCAGGTGAAAAAGATATTTTCTGTTGACATCTATAAGAACGTAATACATGAGAGAAGCTTCTTTCATTCTAACTTTGTTTGATTGGAAGATGGAACCTGGCAACAACATTCATTTCTACAGAACGCTATTCCATTGCCAGATTCCATCGTTCGAACTTAACCATCGCGCGAGGCAATGCATTAAGATGTTGAAACATCCGCAAATATTCCGGGAGAAAGTAGTTTTTTAAAAGCTTTTGCTTTCTTTCTTTTGCACCTTTCGGAGATTAGCAGGTGTTAACTTTTTCTTTTGAATGGTCGAAGCAGAAGAATTCGCTTTCTTCTATTTTCTAGTTTATTGTGTAAAGGTGATATCACGTACACATTTGGGACAAGAAAAAAGTTTTCAATTCATTTTAGATTTCCTTACTTTTTATATACTTTTCATCTTCATACTCAGTAAAAAAAGAATTAGAGCAATACCAAAAGATTTTTAATGTTTTAAATTATTAGTCCAAAGGGGCAATTTGCCCAGGAGGACGATTAATTTCGTTTTGGCATTTTGCGTCGAATCACTAAAAGCGTTGTTTCACTTTTCAAATTGTTGCCACCAAATATTATCGTCCCGTATTGTATTTAAAGAAATTAAATAATGAAAAATCTATATAAATGTAAATATGCTTCTCGCATTGTAATAAAACAAAAATTTTGAATATTGAACCTTTCCACCCGAATATGGGATTTGGAAGCCCAAATTTGATATTTGGAAATTGTTTATTATCGATTTCACATTTTGTAAGACTTTAGCGAATTTTTGATTAACAAACTTAAGGATTTCAAAGCGAGAATTGGCAACGTCGTAGAGAAAAAACATTTTTTATCTCCAACGTGTGAGCCTGCGTGTCGGAAATTCTAAAAGTATGCTCATTTTAAAATTATTTTGCGATATTTTTCTTGAACTGAATTTTATTGTTTAAGTGCGAAAAACATGATATTTGATAAATAAAGGTAATCTACAAAACGTTAAAAAAACACCCCTTTAGACCTAATTTAAAAGCTGAAACCTTTATGACTTTTCTTTTTCTTCTTTTTGCTACAAAACAAAAATATAAGGAATTTAAAATCGGATTATGAAAAGTGGAATACTTTGAATTTAACTCTGATCATTCTTTGGAAATTTCGATGAATGAAATAAGATTAAACTTTTGAAATATATACATAAAAACTAAATATACCAGTACAGTATCTTTGAAGAGTCTTCTTTATACATTCCTATATCGATTTTAATGAAAGAAGAAAACATTTGAAATGTTTCAAAAGACTTTTCTGGTAACAACGTACATTTTTTAAGCTAAATTATTTTCAGATTCAGTCCGATATCTTCTATTGTAAAAACTGCATATATTTATAGGTTACAGATCAATCTTTATAATTTTTGTCTTTCCATAAGTTTCGTTATTATTCTGTAATTCAAAAAATGATGTGACAGTCAATGTACTGTCATTTGTAGATGCAACATAAATAAGATTTTTCTTAGTGAAAGTTAAAGTCATTAAATATTACATTCTGGCGGGGAAAAAATAAAGGATATTTGAAAAGATTACAGACTTCCAGGTTTAGTTATTTCTTAAAATTTTGTATTTAGTTATAATCTAATTATAAATTACCAATTTAATATTAGATTATAATCTAATTCAGATGTAAAATAAATAATTAAATCTATATTCCCCTCATGTGCTCTTATCGTAATGTAGTGCCCGCACAGGTATCAGCTCAAAGATTCAGTATCTGAAGAAGCCTCATAGGATTTTTAACAGAACCAAATGACTCCACAGTGGCACCATAGCTATTATATTACTAGCAATAACTCATCACTGATCTGATTTGGTCGACTGGCTTGCGATTTCTTCTGCCTTCATTTTTACTTCCTTGTAGATATAAAGAGGAAGTACTGTAATCGCGAAAAATTTCGGGTATCATATTTCAACGAAAATATCGATTTTGACAGTTAACGCGATTTAACAACGTTTTTGCGTGATATCTGAACGCAAGGGCAGAAGAAAGGAATCTTTTCCTCCAAAAAAATTACAAAATTGATTTAAAATGGATTCTGAAGAGATTTTTTGGTGGCGCCGAACCAAAAGTATATAAATATATGTATACATATATCCACTCTTTTACTCGACTCGGTGAGCCCAATTTTTTTATTCTTATATGTTAGTAAATTGTGCATTTTGTGCTTTAAAAATGATTGAATTATGTTGGTCTTATCATTCGGTTATGGTTTCTATGCTTTTAGGAAATCTGCATGCAAGATTTGTAGAATTACCAACAAATTGAAAGTTGTTTAAGTGCGGCTAAGCCTAATCATTTTTCTCATGGCAGCCATATTTGTTTACATTTGAAACTTAGGAGAATAGTGGATTTGTTTGTTGCCAATCTAGAGAAAGTAAGCTTCGCAACAACAAAGATAACGCCTTCTTTTATTATTGGGAATTAAATCCTGCTTAATCTATTCTGGAATTTATTCGAGGAAATAAGTTTTTAAGATTTACTTCGTAATATAGATATTTTGAGGTTTATGCATTTTTGCGAAGTGAGGACTGAATTAATTGAATGAGAAATATTAAACTGAAAAACTGTTTTTTTTTTGTTTGTTTAATTTCTTTTATACATTTTTTTTTAGATTTATGAACGTATATCGTATTTGAATAGAACATGTGACAGTGATTAGATAACTCTTCAGATGATATACATAATTTTTGTGCATTCTGAGTTACAAAATGAATGAGACGTAACGCTGTAAGTAAACATAACACCATAATGTCGCTATGGCAAATAAATATAGTGAATTTTAAGGAGTGCATTTATTCTTTTGTGGTTTATGCGCTATCGATGAAGTAGATTTAATTCAATCTAATAAGTTTAAATGAAATGCAAAATGCGTATAATTTAATATTCCGTACAAGGAAGTCATGTGGTGTACACATCAGATTTTTTACTTATCTTAGAAATGTAAGAAATTACAAATATTCCATCTATGTGATCTTGTATTGAAGTGAACAGATAGCAGCTGGAATATTTTTTTCAAATTCTTGAGAAGAAAAAAATGTTTCTTCAATAGATCCTTTTCCAAAATCTTTAATGACTTTGCACACTTCCAACAGAATATCCATTCACTTTAAGGCAGCATCAGGATGTTTAAATAAGTCAGAGTCATTACTTAATAAAATAATAAACAAAAATAAACCTTAAATTAAAAAAAATGCAATATGTATCTCCTTTTGCTTAGGTATGTATGTACCTGAATGTGGTATGACCTGGTATGACCTACCAGTGATTTAGAAATCTTTATCGAAAATCTTGCAGGAAAATAAAAATATATTGTAACTTTTGATGAAGAATTTATTTTTAATAATTTATTAATATTTAATTAATTTTATTTATTTATTTTATTAAATTGATCAGTAATTTTAAATGGTGAATTAAATTTTCCCTAAATATAAATTTTTCGAAGCATGAAGATAACTGGTATACAAAAGTACGTGCTTTTTAATGAAAAAAGAGATGAAAATAGAGCATATAAAGTACGGGAAGTTTTAATTAAGCAAAAAATTTTCCTGAACTGTTATTTTCATAGATTAATGTGAGAATAAATATTTTGGAGCTACTGCGGAAAATGATGAACGAAGACCTCGCATCATTTGTTGAATCGATAAAATTTGAAAAGAAATGATGGATGAGAAATGTATCGATCCTGTTTGGTGAAAGGAGTTTTAAGTATAATCTAGACATACATCTGGATAACATGGAATGAGATTTTATTAATGTACGAGATTTCTAATGCATTCATGTTTCATATTATGAATCTTCCTTTATGATTTAAAAAAGAGATGCTTTTGTTTCCGTTGGAGCATATGTATTTCTTAGTTATTTTTGCTTTGGAATTCTTTTGTTTACTTGTTTACCTCTGAGACCTAATAAGTCTGAGTCTTTTGAAATACCGAATGGATTAAAACGCAGAATTGTAATTATGAAAGATGCGTTGTTTTATCTTTTGAAACGACGTTGTTTAGTTTTCTCTGTTATCATATTTCATCATTTCTTTATTCCTTGTTTGAAATGTTAAATAAAGACCAAGTATAAAGCAGAAAGAAAACTAAACTTTTCTTGAATAATAGTATTCGAAAATGAACCTTATATTTGATGTCAGTTTTATTTTTTTTTATTTTAAAGTAGACTGAGGCAAATCTTTCTTCCAGGAGGAGCAAAAATATTATGAATATTTATCAAAATATATTTGTTTTGTAAAGAAGAGATATAGCGCTTTCTAGTTTCTATACGCAAAGAATTTTTGTAGGTACATGCACTTAAACCTAAGCATATTTGCTTACTGATATTAAAATTTCGTCTGAATGAAATTGCACTGCGTACAACAATCGAGAATTTTATATAATACGGAATTATTAAGTACTTATTTCAAAATTGGCTCAGATGTGTCAAGCCGGGCAGATTAACCAAATTATGGCAAAGTGCAGTCAATAAGAAGTTTAATCTATTTATGCCTCAAATAAAATAACTATGTATGTTGAGAAAATAAAACAAATTTATCACATACTTTGTGCATTATATAAATATTACATAACCCAAAAGAAATATGCCGGCTATTAAATTGAATGCTAGCATGCACTCAGCAAAGCTTAACAAGTTATAAGGTTTTAGTTAAACTAACAAAGTTTTATTTTAATTTATTCTTTTCTATATGTTCTCATTTTCAACTTCCCGTTAGAAGAAGCGCGCGTTTACAGCTTTATGCTAATTTGAAGTGGAGCCAAGGAGTATTTAAACGAAAGGTAGAAACCTTTCAGCGTGAGAGAGCTTTTAGTCTCAGAACACGGTCACGCTATTCGACGTTCTCCTGACTAGCTAGCATTTAAATTCTGAGCCGTAGAGCTTTACGTGATTGTTTTTTGAAGTAATTCCAAGTGCGTCAGTATTAGTAAATCTTGCTACGCACCATGTAGTTTAGAGGCCAACCTCGAGTTATAGCTCTGTGAGCAACGACTAATTTAATTTCTATTTAGCTTTAGTTTAAATTTGATTGTTATTTTTAGACCCAAGAGCGGTCTCTATTTTCTGTATCCCTCCCGAGTTGGGAAGTCGTTGTAAATAATAGTGATTTAATAAAAGAGGATTTTAAATCTCTTTCAAGTGCAGTTCTTCTACCACTTAATCACAGTATTCTACCACAAAACATAGCTGTATTCAGCTCCCTGTTTTAGATCAGGACTTTAAGCTGTCACGAAGATGTTTTCCAAGAATATGCACCGAACACGTAGTCCTGACAAAGTTTACTTCGAAAGCAAGCTACGTAATATTCCTTACTCACCGAATTTACATTTCAAAATTGCAGCTACATCGCACTAGCTGTAGTTTTTTATTCTAATCCAGGTTCCATCCCCGAAAAATATAAGAAAATTTGCTCATTAAACATTCGTCAGGAATTATTGAGCTCATCTCACATTTAACTGGCTCATCAGGAAAACATGCTTCAGTGTGAGGCACAGAAGGAGACCGATATTACATTCACGAAATTTAGGTTACACACATCCGCGAAAATTAGGCCACAAGTATACAGTATTAGACTACAAATATACAGTAAAATTAGACCACAAGTGTACAGTATTAGACTACAAATATACAGTAAAATTAGGCCACAAGTGTACAGTATTAGACTACAAATATACAGTAAAATTAGACCATGTACAGTATTGTAAAATTAGACCACAAGTGTACAGTATTAGACTACAAATATACAGTAAAATTAGGCCACAAGTGTACAGTATTAGACTACAAATATACAGTAAAATTAGGCCACAAGTGTACAGTATTAGACTACAAATATACAGTAAAATTAGGCCACAAGTGTACAGTATTAGACTACAAATATACAGTAAAATTAGGCCACAAGTGTACAGTATTAGACTACAAATATACAGTAAAATTAGACCACAAGTGTACAGTATTAGACTACAAATATACAGTAAAATTAGGCCACAAGTGTACAGTATTAGACTACAAATATACAGTAAAATTAGACCACAAGTGTACAGTATTAGACTACAAATACACAGTAAAATTAGACCACAAGTATACAGTATTAGACTACAAGTACACAGTAAAATTAGACCACAAGTGTACAGTATTAGACTACAAATATACAGTAAATTTAGACCCCAAATATTAGACTACAAATATACAGTAAAATTAGGCCACAAGTGTACAGTATTAGACTACAAATATACAGTAAAATTAGACCACAAGTGTACAGTATTAGACTACAAATATACAGTAAAATTAGACCACAAGTGTACAGTATTAGACTACAAATATACAGTAAAATTAGGCCACAAGTGTACAGTATTAGACTACAAATACACAGTAAAATTAGACCACAAGTATACAGTATTAGACTACAAATACACAGTAAAATTAGACCACAAGTATACAGTATTAGACTACAAATACACAGTAAAATTAAACCACAAGTATACAGTATTAGACTACAAATATACAGTAAAATTAGACCACAAATGTACAGTATTAGACTACAAATACACAGTAAAATTAGACCACAAATATACAGTATTAGACCACAAGTATACAGTAAAATTAGACAACAAGTATACAGTATTAGACTACAAGTATACAGTATTAGACTACAAGTATACAGTAAAATTAGACCACAAGTATACAGCCAAATCTTAAACGGAAGCCGAACACACACTCTTGTAGTAACCTTCCTCTAACCAATATATCATTCAGGGTGACTTTCATTTTTAATATCAAAGCTAAAAAATTAATGTTAATACTAATAATTTGAATATTAGTTAAGTTTCCTTCACATGTCGGATATTCAGAACCAGTTTCTTATTAAATGTTAACATGCTTAAAAAAGGCGTAGGGGATATGAATTTAAGAACTGCAATTTTTAAAAATACTTTTCAATTTTTTAAATGTCACCTACTTTTAATAAATTACAAATTTTAGAATTTAAAATTTATAATTTATGTTATTATTTCATTTATCTGTAAGTTGAAATTCTATAATTTTGTTAAAGATGTTTACCTTCTGAGAAAGTTCATATACACTGTAGACATCCGGTGACGAAATTAAGATTTAAGTATTTATACTTTCGAGCGCATCTCAAACATTAATGAAACATTTCAAGGTCAAGCCGTTATTATTTTTATTAATTAACATCAAAATATTATTTTAATCTCAAATATTTAAATAGGCTATTTTAAAGCAAATTTCATGCAAAACGAATTGGACTAGTCTCTTTTTTTTCACAAACAAATGGTACTGCAGTCACAAATTTATTCAATGCCTTAAATATAGCAGATATTTAGCTATACTAAGTATTATAAAAATCATATATCTGTAAAAGTTATAAAATATCTTTAATAATATATCTGTAATCTGTAAGTTATAAAATATGTGCGCATCAGTGGATCAAATTTCAGTGGTTAGATCGTGCGGAGGTTCAGCAATCATATTA
>KK116877.1:937841-952621 GCA_000611955.2 Stegodyphus mimosarum | reverse complement strand
TCATTTTTTGATTGGTACCCCGCTAACTGCCTTACCAGAAGAAAGTTTACATGATCAAAAAATTCCTATATTGCAACGTTGGAAACTTGTTGAGAAAATGTTTCAAAGCTTTTGGAAAAGATGGTCCAATGAATACATTTCCAATTTGCAACGACGTTCAAAATGGTTGAAAGTGCAACCTAATTTAAAGGTTAATGATTTAGTTATCATAAAGGAAGACAATTTACCCCCGCTACGATGGAAATTAGGAAGAGTGCTAGAAGTTTTTCCTAGCTCAGATAATGTTGTGCGTATCGTGAAGATCAAAACTGCTAACGGAGTTTTCAAGAGGCCAATTCACAAACTTAGTGTTTTGCCTATCAATGATTAAGTTCTTTTTTTCTAAAGCATTATAACATTGTACCTTGCTTTAACTATAATTAAGTTCCTGAATTGTATCAAGGCTTCTGTGCATCTGTTTTGTGAATATTTTAATGATACTTTTTGCATAATTTAATATTGTTATGATAATTTCATTTTGTAAAATCTATTTAGTTTGAAACGATGTTTCAATGCCGGGCGGAATGTTTGGGCTACTAAAGTCGTCTGCCTGTTTGTGAGATATTAGTGCGCAATGCGCAGATCGTATGCGCAGCTCGCATTTTGTTCTTTGCATTTTTGAAAACGCTAATTGTAACTCTCTCGCTGTTGTTTGATATGTTGTGTTCTAAAGCTGAAATCGCTGGAAATAAAAGGTTAAACTACAGTCCACTCGCAAAGATGTATTCTTACGTTTATTAATTTAAATTTAAGATTACTTCCGCTACAACTTCTACAGCAAGAAGTGGGTGAACAATGGTGATTGTCAGTCGCCAGTGTGTGGTAGCTGGGCTTCTATTTAAGAAGGTATTGATGAAAAGTATCCATGAGGCAATATGCTATGTTGCCAAAATGTATTTAAATGGCAATCCATGTTTGTGGGCAGTACAGCAGATGACAGCAGCTGATTTTCCCCTTCAATGACAATTTCTCAGATTAGTATTGTTTTCATTGCATTTGAGCATTTTTTTCCCTCAAAAGAAACCATAGCAGGATTGTGGAGTTTGCTGGCTGATAAAAAAAAGAGACTGTTGCATTTCTTTAGAAATATGATGCTTGCTCAATTACACAGAATGCACAAATATGCATTCAATGAAAATGTATTTCTAATGAAAAAATTTTATGGATCAAAATTTGCCTGCAGTGCCAAATTGCACAATTCTTACCTTTTTTTAAAGTGAAAACAGATTTCTGTGCACAAGGGGAGAACAACAGTGTGAATATCGCCAAGTTGTGTGTGATGCCATTTTTGTGCAATCATCAGATGTTTTTTCAAGCTTAAACTAATTGTAATGTAAATGGGAGAACAATGTCGAAAAAAGGTAAATTTCTCATTATGACAGTTTTTTGTACTTTTATTTTCATTCATTGGTTGCTATTTTATGCAATTTTTAGTACACTACCATTTTTCAAAATGGCTCTTGTATTTCATGTCTCAGCTTGACAAAAAATTCACCAGCAGTTGCCAACTTTTCGGGAGGGGGTGCAGATAATCAGAAAGTACCTTTCTTTTTTTTTATTCTACAGCTCTATCTATATCAAACAATAATAGCCCTCCTGCATAAAGCTGTTTTATAAAGGATACCAAAATGTTTGCCTGCAGTAATGCAAACCTTGAAATATAAGTTTAGCTGCAGCCTGAGTGCGAATTAGAACAAATTCTAATTGCTGACGAGACGGTAAAAATGGCACTGAAGCAAAATCCTGCAGGCCTCTAAATAATTTAAACAAACATATAAGGATATGGAATAAAAGATAATTATCATAAATACACTCACATACATAACAAATAAAAATGCTTTTATATATACATATATTTATATACAGAGTACTTCAAAATTAAATACACAAACTATAAAGCTGTATATTTAACCAATAAATTTAATTTAGACTTTTTTATTCCATTTTTAAAATTTTTTTAAAAAAGAAACATAAATAAAGATTCAATCTTATGAACTTAAGCATATCAATACAAAAAGTGTGCTTGCAAAAGTTCACGAAGATAATATTTACTATCTTCAACTCCAATGGAATCATTCACAATGGATTTGTCCGTGAAATTATATTAAAATTTCCAAAATACCTGTATGCTAGAAATCACAAAATTTACCCACAATACCAAGAATAGGACTTGTATATATTTTTGCCTGACAATTGGGGCCAGATTAAGACTTTTACAGGCCCTAAGCAATTAAGAAATTTTGGTGCCCCTACAAGCATTTCCACCTATACTCGCATTTTTTCTCTTAGTTTAGGTGCATCATTCCATAGTAAAATTGGCAAGGAATTCTTTTGTGATGCCTCTTTTTCTTCACCTCCTACTGACCTTTTAGTGCTGATTCTTTCTCTTGATGCCCTAAGCATGTGCTTATTTTGCCGAATGGTTAATCCAGCTCTAGTGATATATACTATCAAGTACTAGAAATGTTTTCATCACAAACTTTTTTTTAAAAGCATGTAACACATACATATATACTTATTCTTATTCATTATAGAAAAATCTTGGGGCTAATAATGAAAACCATTAAGTACGACAAAGACTAATTTATTAATGAATTAACACATAAAAGAAATAAAATTAAAAGAGAGAGTTTTAAGTTACATAGCTTACGCTGAGCTTTTCATTTCCTCAACTAATCACACATATATCACAGATTGAATAACCTAATCTCAACCTAATATTGCAGATTGAATAACTAGGACTGCTTATGCTGAAAGTAGCAGATATATTTTTCTACACAAAATTTATCACATTCATTTTGGAATAACATAGCAATTTTTCAAAAGTAAAACATTATCATAATTTTAGCCATTCAGTCCATTTCATATTTCAAGAAACTATTACTTAATATGTAAAAGCAATATGTGAATAACAAAGCTCATATAAATGACTACAGCATGCAACTTTACCATTACTTACACTAAGAAACGTTCTGCAAGATCCAAGTAGTTTTTTGAAAGGTTTAATAGAACCATCTTGCGAAGACAAGTTCCAACCTAAAAAAGGAAATTTTTAAATAAATTTTTAATTTAATTTTTTAATTTTGAATTTTTATGAAACTTCTAAAAATTCAAATCTTTAAATAACAAAAATTTGGTTAATTTGCAGATCATGTCCCACTGATTATTTCTAGTGATATGTTTTATATGACTTGCTCAAAATGTCATTTCTAAGGATGTAGAGACATTAGGTATTTTTAAGCAGGAGACATGAAAAATTAGCAACATCCTCGCCAGGATTCGAACCTGGACCTCTCGAATATGCACAGAATGTACTAACACTACACCATGAAGGCATGCAAAAAGGAGGGAGAAAATACATTATAAAGCAAAATATACTAAATGTTTTACTTAACTGTTTCATTGTATTTCATAATTCAATCCAAAAATGTCACATTTCTTACAGCACTTTTTTGTTCATTTTACAATTGTAAATGGGAAAATAATTTAAATTAACATTTGAAATAGTTTTAAGCATTTATAACAACTTTTTTACAGCATATAAAATAATATATTCTTTCTGAAAGTTATCTTTCTTCCTACATCAGCACTTAAAAGGAAGTTACATTTACAGTTCCATACATAAAAAATAAGCTTAACTTTTTCCTTTTTGTAACCAATTTGGTCCTGCATTAAGTTTGCTTCAAGAGAGATTAATTTCAGTTTAAATGCTTTTAACTGTTGAATTTAAGCATTTACAGCAACTTTTATGAAGGAATTTCTAAAAATCTTATTACTTAAAATTAACATGTTGTTCATAACCATATGGCTACATAAATAATAATTTAATATACACATTATAAACTACAAAAATAGAAAAATAAATTTATAAGACAATAATTATTTGAAATTTTACATTTTTACATGGTTTCTCCCTTATATGAGGTCCATTTTTGTATGACATAATTTGAAACTTTGAAACAAGGGCAAGGCAAAGCTCAAAATCCCTCCCAATTTCGGCATTAATACCTGGTTTCTTTACAGTTTCCAGCATCATTCTTTCTAAGACATCACATATAAGATTATCTCACAGGTTTTATTTTTTCAGTGCTATAACCACTTCAAAGAAATGTCTTTTATGGTGAAGACATGTGAAGTGTGATGAAATGGATTTAGAAGAAGCTCAAGGCATCCTTTTTTTATGTCTCTAGAAGCACGGTATTCTATCAGCCAATCTACAATATCAAATGTGAATCTTTTCCTCCCTGTTTTTGATATTATACATATATATGGGGTTTTAATGAAAGTTTCCCACGACTGCAAATACCATCTGCGCAAACAGTTCACGTTAGCATGTTTAATCATATTTTCTGAAATGATTTTTTGCATTTGAAAGAAAGAACTGCTTTAGAACACCATGTTATGAAATTAGTAAAATTATACCATTATCATTAAGTACAAGCTTTAGGTACCAATGTTGTATCATATGATTCTGTGAAGGTTTGGTACTGAAAGTTCAAAAACAAGGTCCATAACATTCAAGAAGCAGAATGCTCTGGTCAGCCTACTGATATTGATGATGCCCGCCTGTGAGAACCTGTGGAAGAAAATCAGCATGTAACCACTTGAGAACTTACTAAGGAGCTACATGTGAGTGCCATGTCCATTAGTCGTGCTATGCATGCATAAACTTGATGTACAAGTTCAATCGCTGGCTGCAGCATAACTGACTCATTAGTCATAAGGGCAAATGTGATTGGGACCTGCACTAATCTGCTCAAATATTATCAATGCAAGAACAAAATTCTAGACTGGATCATCAGCTGTAATGAAAAGTGGATTTACTTCAACAATACAGGCTGAAATGGGGGTTGGTCTGCCCCCGGTGAATCCATTGGCAGCATTGCAAATGCAATTTGACTAACAAAAAGTTTATGCTTTATATCTGGTGGGACTGTCGTGGTATACCCACAAACAGTGTCTGGTAAAAGGTAAAACTGTTGACAGTAAAGTGTACAGCAAGATGTTAGTCCATGTTGAACAGCGCTGTCAAGGAAAAACATTGAACTGAGTTCTGACACGAAAAGGTTATGTTCCATCAAGATAATGCAAGACTTCATGTGTTTGCATTCACATGCTGGACTCTGTATGGACTTGAATAGAATCTTTTGCCACACCAACAATATAGTCCCGATGTCATTCCTTCAGACTTCTTTTTTCACACCTGTAGCTATATGTTGCTGGTGCTATCTTCCATTTTGCACAAGACATCCAAAATGAGGTTGATCTCTTTTTAGACTTGTGGTTAAGTTTCTGGGCACTTTGAAAAACTATCCAAACGCTTGAAGAAAATCATAGATTTGCGGGTGATTACTACTCACACTAAAGGGACTGCTTTCATATTCTTTTTCTCCCTAACTTTATTAAAAATGTTTTTTGGTAGAAATCTCGTTACAACCAGATATGCATTCCATACAGCTGTTCCAAAGTGGTGAAGGAAAATTTTTTGCAGAATTTCATATCTCTTTTTTTGACAATGGGGTTGCATCAGGTGTTTGTCCATTCAGCCAACATCCTTCATTTTTTTCATATACAATATCCATTCTAGGTTTCATTTTTCATTATTTCTGCCTCTCTTGGAAGATAAGCTAATCAGCTCAGGGCTGTGTATAACTGAAAAAAGAAAAACCACCTTTTTATCCAACCATTTCATGATACAAACCTTTCCTCACTGATATGCACGAATCTGCCTTGGTTGAAGCTTTTTTGTTTTTGATTCTTTAGGAACATCCTTCCTTTCTAATGTTAAGGTTCCATACATATCAGTAGAACATCTAATAAGAATATCCGCTAATTCGGGAGATGAATAAAAACTGGCCGTAGTGAGACAATATGCTTTATGCAACAGTGTTTCAATAAGTATCAAAATAATTTGAAAAGGCATGTACGATCTTTGTATTTTTGACTAAAAAAGAGTTTCTTTTCCAGTATATGTCATCAATTGCCATACACACTAAGAATTAACATTCAAAAGCAAAATAACTTTTGATTCCAAATTACAAACATTTTAGCTGTATATAATGCTTCCAAGCAAATCTACCTTTGTACAGCAAGATGCTTTGATCAACTGTCACATCTTCGTCTGGAGTGACAACATCTGAGAACATAATAAATATGCAGATGCTTTAGCACTCAAAGGACAAGTTACCTAAAAAATGCATATAGTGGAAAATCAGTTGAAAACATAGATGGAACATTACTTTGGAGAAAAATAGAGCTGTGGTACTCTTTTACTCCAATACTGCTAAAGTACTGGCTTTTTCATGATACCCTGAAGGATATTCAAGCTGAAAAAATTTTTTAATTCATCCTTAGATATTGGCTCCCATTTTTTGCCTCTAAAATGTCTACAGGACCGACTATTTAGAATGCTTTATTCAGCATGCCTGTTTGTTTTTGTGTATAAAAATATTAAAAAAAATTGTAGTTTTCCAGCAGCCATATCAATGTTCAAATGAATTTCTGGACTTTTCAGTGAAACAAAACCTAGCTGGTGGAGGATTATTATAATCAATTTGAAAGAAATGTCTTGCATAACTCAACTTTACTGGAGTATCATCAGACACACTTACATTACTACCCAAGTCATTCAATGATATTTCAGATTTTGTGTCTAACACCCAGTCAGAATTTTCTAAAGACATGCTCCTGTATCTTCCATCAGAATCAAATAATTTGATATGGATCAGCAAATGAACACAATGACAACCAGAAATACACCAATGAAAAACTGTGCAAATACCAATCTTGCTTAAGTTTGTCAGAAAAGAATGTTAGAATTCTATTGCATCTGCTCTCAGAAATGGCGAATGGCAAGCTTGGAACCCCAGGTATTTGCATTTGCGACTATGGAGAATTGCGTCTTGAATATTTGCTAGGAGGTCTTTCCATCACATGTGGATAGCTTTAGAAAGGGTCGGGACACAGCCAACTTCCTTGGCGACAGCAGAAGACTCAATCATCAATTTGCCATTTTGGCAGCAGAAACTCTTTCTTCAATTTGCTGTCTGACAGCAGAAACTCTTTTAATTTTTCCAACTTTATTTTTAACTGTGTCTATTCTGTCTTCTATAGCCTCGGATATTTTCTCTGTTATGGAGGTAATTTCTCTTTTCACTTGCTTTTGACCTGCTTCAATCTTTCCTTGGCTCACTTTCATCTCTTCTTTGGATTTGACAACCTCTTCCCAGTTTTTTTGAATAGCTTTCATATCCTTCCGAACAGATCCTTAGTTGCCTTTCAAATCTTCTTTAACACATTTGACAGCCCTTTCATTTTTTCTTGGAATGTAGCAAAGGTTGTCACTAGCTGTCTTAGTTGCTTTTCCATCTTTCTTAACACAGGCATTCAATCCCACTTCTGATACCAAAAATTGCTCCATGTATATGGGTTCATAATGGGTAGAACACACACAAAACCAATGATAGCTTGATAAAATTTATTTTTCAAAACGAAACAATTTACAATTCTAGAACTTTTTACAAAAGTACTTGTACAGCTCTTCTAAGTAGGACAGAGTTCAGTTGGCATTTACCACTTCAAACTGCTAAGAAAGTTAAACACAATGCTATGCAATGCACCTCTAAAGAGCGCATGGAGATTTTGTAATATCCCGAAGTCAACTATGCACTAAAAACTGAGAACTGATGCTCCTCAAAGTCTAATATAGTTTTACCTTGGCCATCACACACAATTTTTAATGCCTTCCATTTTTCAAAATTACTGGAAGGGATATATGGTTGCACATAAAGGCTGGATACGGTTACAGTTACATATAGAGATCAATTACTCTTGCTCAATTACAATCCAGACCCAAATATCGCCAAATGGTTGCCAGGTTTGGTGACAAAAATTAGTTTCCAAAATGTTAAACCTCAATGTTAAATGGACCTGCACCTGAAATCTTAGTCTTCCACAGGAATTAGGCATTTTTCAGACACTTTATGTTATATTATACATAAGATACTACAATTTCACTATAATTATTTACATATATACAAAATTCATAACAATAATATATTAATGTAACGTAAGTTATTTTAGTATTTAATTCATAGTTCTAAGTTCAGGTCATGTTTTGCAGCTAACTCCATTTGATTTTGGAATTTTCTTAAAATTTTATCCTGCTAAAAATAAAACTAGGGGGTCTGCTGAAAATCCAAAAAGGGGGAAAACTTTTATTTATCAAAGTGCTTTTCAACATGCTGAAATTAAAACTAATTAATGTCTATTCAGTTGCATAGAAAAAAAATAGTTCTTTCAGATTATTCAGTGTCCTACCCCTGAAAAATATTCATGAGGCAACATTCACGCCAAATAGGCAAACCATGATGTCAAAAATGTATTTATTTGGGAACCCAAATATGTCTGCACACATAGCTGATAAGAACTTATCTCTGCTTCAACTTCCGACAGCCATTTGGCAGATTAGTGCTTGTTTTTGTTGTATTTGAGTAAAGTTTTTCTTGTGTACATGTGCATGGAAAATTAATGGGACTGTAGTGTGCGCCGGCTGATAAAAAAGAAAGTGTTCTTCAGAAATACGGCATTTTGCTAAACAACAGAGAATCCAAAACTATATATTCTAAGAAGTTTTTGTTCGTAGAAAATCGAATACAGTGACAAAAAGAAAGGTTTAAGTATTTTCTTATAGATGATTCTTACATTTTAAATTTCGTTAACTAATTGTAACTCCTACTGCCATTTTTGAAAATTGATGTTGTCTTTCCCATCTTAGCCTGGCAAAAAATTAGTCGCCAATGGTTGGTGATTTTTCTCGAGGTCAAATAATCAGAAAACACTGAAAAAAACTCAGTAATATGCAACTTATATATTTAATGCAAAGCTAAATGCATATTTACCTTTCAAATGTTAGTTACATTTCCATAAAATGTTCTGAAATGGGATGGATTAAAAATCTTTAGACTGAAAAAACAATAAACCAAAAAATTCTGAGGAAGAGGGACAGACTGAACTTGCACTATTTGAGTTAACAGTAACAGTACCACTGCCTTCTTTTTTGTTAATTTGTTATCAAAAAAAAATTATAGCATTTTCTTTTAAAACTCACTAATTCTTTTAGAACTACATCTAAGAAACAATCACATAAATTAAAAGTTTGAAGATGAGGAAATTTTTTAGAAGATAAAATGATGTGATGAGAAATTCTGAGTATGCCAGTTTTATCAGGAGGAAATGCGAAGAAAATGCTATGGAAAGGAAATCTTTACTTTAATAAATTCATTAAAAATAATAAATAATACTAATAATAATTATTAACTCTCAGCACAGCATTTTGGATCTATTTGTGAGAAGCTGTATTTTAATAGCATTTATTATCTATATTTGTATAACTATTTTACTCTTTGCTTTCATAACTTTCCTTTCAAGATGAAAATACATTTTTATAGGATTTATACACACTCTGCACATTGAAATTAAGTACTTTTCAGGACCATCAATGAAAAAAATTACTGACCTATCAAGCAAGTAGGAACTGGATAAACTAAAGCAATTACCTACAACTAACTTCACTTTTGTAATTCGTAATAATAAAATAAATCTGTAAGATGCATTATTATTAAACACAATCTAGTAATTAACTTTATTATAAAAGAAATTCAAGAATAAAATTAACTTCATACCTTTTTTCAAGTAACCAGCATTAAATTATAAAATTTCTCTAAACATTCATATTGTTGCATTTGTACAGGTTCATAATAAATTGAATAAACAAAACCAATGATACCTTGATAAAAAATTAATTTTACAAAAAGAAATACTTTACAGTTCTGTAACTTGCCATAAAAATATTCCTACAGCTCTTCCCAATATTAATTTAGCATAATAAGCAGTTATGCTTCAGCCTACTAAAAGTCCTGAACACAATCCAGTGAAGTGCATATAAAGAATGAAGTTCATACAGAGATATCTCAATACTCTGAAGTCAATTCTGAAATAAACTAAGAAATGATGCTCTCTCCAGGCTAATACAGTTTTACCTCGGCCGCCGAGAAATCCCTTGTACCTTCCATTTTGTTGTAAATTAATCAGCCATTGGAGAAGAAAATGTTATTTTTGAACTTACTTCTGGTAACCCTACAAATGCCAAGGAGCATGCACATCAACCACACTAACCACGTTAATAACACCCAATTATTATATATTTTGATACTCTTGTTCTTTACTTTCTATTAAGCTTTCGTATGTGCTTGTATGCAAACATTAATGTATCTGTCGCTTTATATTATTTAGTTACAGCTGAATAAATATGATTTATGCTTAAGTATGCATCCTATCACTAATGGATATATATATCCCTCACACCAATAAAGTTTCGGAGACTTAACCACGCTGCTGGGTGCAGAAAAGGTAAGCTAAATTTTGCTATCTTTATTCTTCACATTTCTCAAAATCACTGGAAAGCACATATGGTTAAAGTTACATGTAAAGGCCAGATATGGTTACAGTTACACACAGGGATGAATTACAGTTATTCAAATACAGTAGCATTTATAGTTGTATAGGGACTGAACCAAAATGCTGCCAAATACTTGACAAGTTTGCCAGCCTTGGCTATTTTTTACCAAATATGGCGACAAATATTAGTCACCAAAACCATCGCCACCTTAGCAATATCTCGCCAATTTAGCTATACAGCCATTTACCTCAATGTTAAATGGACTTGCCCTTGTAACCTTAGTTTTCCAGCACAGCTCCGTCTCTTCAGACTTCTCATGTTATATTATACTACAATTTCACATATAATTTATATACACAAAATTCATACCAATATTCTATACTTATAATAATCCCACATATTTTAATAAGATTTATGAAATTTTATTTACATTTTACTAACAGTTAGCTTTATACTGATTCTTTCTTTTATGCCTCATTTTGTCATGTATTCACTCAGTCCAGACTTTTATGCAACTTTATGTCAAGTGACATATCCACAACAAGGATTAACTCTTTCACATCGAACTTGCCCAAAACGCCAGACCGTTCAGTCATCGGCAGGTCGCCCGAATGATTTTCTACCTAGTGTTTTCCCCCATCACTTTAATCCATTACTTTCAGGAGTTGTTAAATGACATGTCAATCATTCTTTTGAAAGAGCTAAAAGTAATTCTGTTATTTTAATGCACCTTCCTTTTCTTTTGTGTACTGTCAATGTTTAGCTATTGATGCCCAAAGTTGCAATCCTGTCCCAAGGGAAAACTGCACACAGTGGTGAAAGCATCTCGCTTTACTTTAGTAGGTTATTGTTAGCACTACAGCATTCTACTTGTCATGGGGAAAGGAAATCCATTCCAATGAAAATGCACATATATGGGCATTTCAGATGTTTGAGTGAAATAGATTTTGGCCTCTACCAATGCAAAAAGAGTTAAAGGAAGGTGATAACTCATCTTAACATGTAGAGATAATTTCTAATGGTGAACAGTTAGTTACAGATAATTAATATACATAGTCAGATACCCTTAGTCATAATAGAGTTACATGGTTACAATTTTTTTTATTATTTTTAAAAAAATAGCCATAAAAAAGCACTAAGAACCTTTAACAGCAGTATAATTTATGATATGGTTCTAAAATGATATAAGTATACATTAAAAGCTATCCAACATTTATAGGTAAAACTGGATATTACAGATCAGTTTGGCACGTTTTGGAAAAATCTCAATTCGCTAAATGGATTATTTTCATGCATTTTAGAAAATTGCTAACTCATCACAATATTAGATGGTTGCAATTTTGAATGAATCATGTAAACATGCAAAGAATCCATATCCAAAACAATGAAAAAGTATTTGTAAGTTAATAACTATGTATTTTATGACATTAACTATATTAAGACAATTCATAATATCATACACCATTCTTAAGACAGTAGTAAAAGGGTGTAAAATGTTCTATAAAAAAATTTTAAGAAAATGTAGTAAGCAATAAATAATAAGAAAACATTGGTTCATATACAAGCTAAAATTTTGAAAAAGTGCTTTAAGCAAACAATAAACAAAAGGAAGATAAAATTCAAAATTTCAATCGACTGAAACATGTGCCATAGTATAGTAAAAAAACAAAAGTCATTAAAAAGTTTTAACCACGTAATTTATATTTTTACAATAAATTTTTATTTTTAATAAACAGTAGAAAACCACATTTATTTTTATCTATACTTAAATGTAACAATACAATGAAGATAAAATTCAAAATGGCATGCTCATTTCAACCCCACGCTTAATCACATATAATGTACTTATATCTAATGAAAATTACTTTTATTGTGATTTATATTTAAATCACAATCTGTATTAAACAATTTCTGTATTTCCAATCCAGCTGTATTAATCAATCATCCATAATAAACTGATTTGTCGCTTTCTAACTCCACAAATATGTTAGTTGAAGGCTCAGAATGACAGGTATTCGTCCCTCGGAAAACCAAGAGCCTTTTCTTACAATCCTTTTGACCTCATGTTTGGAAGGACCGGACATATGACACCTTCATTTACAATATCTTTCGAATCTTTCCTTTCAACTAATTTCATACTATTTTTACACTTAGGACATTTTCACGTTCGAAATCAAACCATTCTATCACACATCTTACGCCCTTATCTTGCAACCAAGTCAACATGTTCAACTCTTTCGATGCCATACGTTTTACTTACACTATTCATGAAAAGCACAGTGAAATGATGAATATTAATACTTTGGTACTTGCTGGTATGCTGGTGTTAGCACGAATATTATTGCACTCTTGCCAGCACCTCAAATACCCTGGTTAAGGAAAACAACACATGTAAGACGACAAATACTGAAATGACGAATATTCAAAAAGACCAGTTAAATAACATAAACAGTAACCCTAAACCCTAACCATTTTCCCACCAAACAAATTATGGTTGCCATATTTGATGCAATTTCACTTAACTTGGCAACTAGAATGTAACCTTCAATCTAGCTCATTTACATTTTGTATCATTGGAAATTATTTTGGCTAATTTATATCAATTTCCTAAGTTCATTTTTTCCAATAAATAAATCAATGCTCCTACTAGTTTGTGCTTCATCTCTTAATTTGTAAATGTTTAAACAATGTACCTTTGAAAAATAATTCTCTTTCTCTCTTTATAAAATCAATTTCTTCAGTGAGTTTCCTCTTTATTTTAAAATTTTCAGATTTAATTAAAGATTTCTGTTATTCTAACGAACTGATTGTACTTAGAAGAACGTGTAGAAGAAACTTTTGTTTAATAATATAAGTAGTGAAAATAAATATGAAATGATATAAGGGCTGGCACTAAAGCCAATATGGCAGAACTTTTAGAATTTAGTGAAGCACCGAGCAATGAAACTTAGGGGATGGCAAAATTTTTAGAATTTAGGGCAAGGCACTGAGGTGTGTATAGTGCACTGAGATATATATGATGAATCTTTTAATAAATTATTGGTTTTCAATTTCTTTGCTTTCACTGCAAATTTCTAATAAAACACATTAATTATGTGTTAATATCATGAAGACACTTTTCATTTCATCACATTTTTCAGAAAATTGTTAAGTATCTTGCCTTCAAATTCATACATTCCAAGACACAACATCTGAATTCTGAAAGAAAAATTGGCTAGACTGCAGATTACGGGCCAGTCGCCAAATGAAGCGAAATCGCACGAAATCTGGTAACCTCTTGCCGTCATGAAAATCTTTAGGATTTAAGGTTACAGTTTATAGCATTTAAGTGGACTTTTTGAATTTTCGTCATTTCACTGTGCTTCTAGTAAATTGTGAGCAAAATGGCTGACGTCGAAAGAGTTGAATGTGTGGATTTTACTTATTTGATTCGGTTGCAAGATAAGGGCGAAAGATGTGCGATAGAATGGTGCATAAATTATGGTTTGATTGCAAATATGTATGAATGTCCTAACTGTAAAAATAGTATGAAATTACTTGAAATGAAAGATGCGACAGATTTGTGTGAATGGAGGTGTGTGTCCGGTTTATCTGGCTAAGCACATGGTTGAAATGAGCCGTAGAGTCGGTGTTGAATGAGCGTGCCATTTTGAATATCATCTCCATTGTATTGTTACATTTCAGTGTCGATATAAACAAATGTGAGTTTCTACTATTTATTATAAATAAAAATTTATTCTAAAAATATAAATTACATAGTTAAAATTGTTTAACCACTTTTTGTTTTTTTACTATACTATTGCTCATGTTTCAGTAGATCGAAATTTTGAATTTTATCATTTTTTATACAGTTTTAGATTAAATATGAATCAATGTTTTCCGGTCATTTATTGCTTACTACAATTTCTTAAATTTTGTGCTAAACGTTTTACTCTATTTTGCTACTATCGTAAAAATGGTATATATTATGAAAAGTTTTAATATTGCTGATCTCATAAAATACATAGTTATACACTTTCAGATACTTTATCATTGTTTTGCTTGCACTTCAGTTTTAGATATTTTTGTATGTTTACATGATCAATTTTTTGCATGTTTACAGGATTCATTCAAATTCATAACCATTTTATATGGCGATATGATGACTTAGTGATATTCTGAAACGCGTAAAAATAACCGATTTGGTAACTTTTCGAAAATACGCCAAACTGGCCAATAATATGCAGTTTTACCGAAAAATTATCCCAACCAACTCAGTAAGAGCAAAAAAGCAGATTAAAAA
>KK116877.1:924030-937815 GCA_000611955.2 Stegodyphus mimosarum | reverse complement strand
AAAAAAAAAAAAAAAAAAAAAAAAAAAAAAAAAAAAAAAGCTCAGAAAAGTGTAAAGTGGATTTTTAAGAGAAAACTGATACACATTTGAACAATTATATGGAAAAAAAAAAAATCTTATCATTAAAAGAAGACAAATGAAATAAATTTTTAAATAATTACAACAGCATTTTTGTTTTTTCTAAGAAATGTTTCACAAAGTGTACTTGAAGCATTTATTATCTTGTTTATCTTTCAGAATAAAAATATTCTTAAGTCACCAAAATGGAAAATAATATCAGTTTAAAATATGGCAGGAGAAAATAGAAATATTTTATTTTATTGTTATTTCTTAAACATAATTTTTAATACATCATCATTATTTTAATGATCTTTAACAATGTTTTTATGCTTGTAAAAAAAATCATCAAAAGATTCACAAATATCCGAACAAAATTTTTGCATACACTGATCTTGAAAATTGGCAAAATGTTGATAAGACTGAAAATTGAAAATTTAGTGCCACATAACAAAAAACTCACATCCTAAAAAGCAAAAAATTGTTTTTGATGTAATATTTTGACAACTCTTCATTCGCAAAAAAGAAATAATTTTGAAATGTTTATGTTCTATCAAGGCAGGGCCATGTGCCTAAATCTCGATTATCCATTGTCTATATTAAGAGGTAGGAAAAAAATTCAAACATTAAGCCATGAAAAACATATTTATCAATGCACCGACAAAAATGTTTCTCCAAAATGTTAATTCACACTCAAACTGGCAGTCATAAAAAAACATACATAAATAACAGATGAGTAAAATTAAGGACCTTTTGCTGATTTTAACCAAAATTGAGTACTTCCAGGACCAAAAATCATTTCGAAGAAACCAAAGGACTTTTAGTACTTTTAAGGACCATATGAACTCCATTTAAAAAAAATAAAGTGATTTATTTTTTTTAAATGATGACAAATGATATAGTAACAAAGCTCACGAATGCATAAAAGTGATCACGCTGCTCGCAGGATTATACAATACATTAAAGAAATACTTACTCTTTGTAACAACTGCAAACATTTATCACAGTGTAATATTCTTTTATATTTTTCTTGAATATTATGAAATACTTTTATTTCTGTCCATACTGGATGGTCTGCAGTTAGGATTTCAGCACCTGTTGTCAAAATGGTCACAAGATTCGAGAAGTCTTCTGTGTAAGAAAAAAGCATCATTAGTTTTTATGTTTTTTATATTCTGAATTAGATAAAAATGTAAAACTATTAAGGAGACTACTTTGAATGCATCCGCTCTGTATTTGATTAAATAACTTTATATAAACAATGACAAAGCTTGCATTTTCAGTTTAAAAGCTTATAGCTAAACATTGATAAAATTTTCTATTTTAATTGATGTATGCATTTTTATTCTAAAATGTATAAAGAATTAAAACCTTAATATCTAAAATTTTCTTCGGTACTTAGGAACTTTTTCATTTATTATGAAAAGTTGACAGAAGTCCACCCAAAACTGAGGCAACAAATCTGGAGGAAGTTTGAAGGAAGAAATTTCTCTCTGTTTTGTTAGATAAGAATAGACAGTACTCTTCTGTTATCGGGACCGGATTCAGAAATGTATGTATGTACGTACATATGTGCATGCTCGTATGTGAGTTGGTGTATACATACACATGTACATATAACATGCATATATGAACACTTGCACTCATACATACATGCATGCATACAAACATAGATTTCTGAATCTGGTCCCGATAACAGAAGAGTACTTAACAGACTGTTCTTTATTTGACCAACAGCTACAAGTTACATGGCTTATACACTGGTTATCATAAATTAAGGAAAAATCACAAAAATAGTGATAACTCCCTCAAAAATAAGAAAAACCATGTAATATTTGAATATGTTGCCAAGTAGCTGAGTAAAACTGCACTATGCAAATTAGTGGCGCTGCACTCGGAATACGTCATCTGCAAGGAGCATAAAAGTGCATGTTCAAGAGCAGGCCCACATATTTCACTGTGATAGCGACATCAGAAATCTGAGATAGCCAATTCATAACAATGACCTCCAGGCATCATTTGTCTGCAGAACTATGATGGAGAGCCATTGGGAGACTTGAGGCATGACAAGTCAAACAGAAGTGGCCAGATGGCTAAATGTGACTCATTCTGCGGTTTGTAGACTTTGGAGGCAATTTCAAAGTACAGATTCGTCATGGATCATGTTCAGCCAAGGACAGCCAAGAGCTACCGACGGGCGCCGATGGCCAATATTTGACGTTATGTGCACATAGGAATAGAATTGCTATTCCGAGTCCTCTCAGATCCTCCCTTGCTGCAGCCACCGGAAGGTTGATGTCAACATAAGCTGTGCATACATACAGAGAGGCTTCATAAAGGTGGTCTGTATGCGACTAGCCATTTGCGTGCCGCTCATGTCACTCCACAGGAGGGACCGTTTGCAGTGGGCACAACAACATGTTCACTGGACGCCAGATCAATGGAGGGCTGTTCTCTTTACGGATGAGTCCAGGTTTAGTCTAATAAGCGATAGTAGGCATTATTTGATATGGAGATAACCTGCAACCGTTATGAATCGTCAAACATCCGTTAAAGAGATGCATACGGAAGAAGCAGTGTCTGTGTTTGGGGTGGCATCTCTTTGGGTGGACGCACAGACCTCCATGTCTTTCCAAGCAGAACCGTGAATGCTCAGGTTTATAGAGATAACATCCTTGATGCTTATGTGCACCCATATGCCAGGACAGTAGGTGATGCTTTCTTGCTACAGGACGACAATGCAAGACCCCACAGGGCTCGCATCGTAGATGCTTACCTTCAACAGGAAACAATTATGCGCATGGAGTGGCCAGCTCAATCTTAGGATTTGAATCCTCTCGAGCACATTTGGGATGCTTTAGGAAGATGTCTAGCTGCTTTAAATCCGCCCCCTCAGACCCTTGCCGTGCTTGCAACTGCTTTGCAAGAGCAATGGCTCTCGCTTCCTATAGAACTGATAGACCGCATAAATGAAAGCATCACATATCACTGTATGTGCTGTACTGCCTCTAGAGGCAATCATATTCCATATGATTGGAACAAATATAAATAGTAAAATTCTAATGTCACTTCTGCTTATACCAATCACCATAACAGTTTCAGAAATGGCATCATAAGTGCTACAACCACACTGAATGGCATAACTTTTGAGATACTACACAGCAAAAACTGTACCAACTGACAAAAAGACCTAGTGCCAGTCATGGGAATTACATATGTACCCATTCTAAAACTCATCACTATAAGTGCAAAATAACAGATACCTTCTTTGGCAATCTGTACAGCAGAAACAACAAATCAAATAATTAAAAGGAAAATTATACAATTACCTGTTAATAATTTATCTTGCTTTGGATATTCACAAATATCATGAGCAGGACACTGCAAATTGAACTGGTTCCACATATTCATAAAGTATGTTTTCTAAATAACAACTGCTATAGAAAGACAGTTAACTATAAAAGACAAGCAACAACATAAAAATTAAGTGATAATTCTTAACACATATTTATAAATGAATGTTTTTCTGAAAATTAACAAATTATTTAAAATTATAATAGCATAAAACAAAACACTGAAATATCTATTTAAGATGACAATATGAAACATTCATCATTTTAAAATAAATTACAAATAAATATATTGAAAAACATTTCATCAACATAAAGAAATTTTCTCATTTATTCAGCATTTTAACTTTTGATTTAATTAACGATTACTTTGCAAAATTTTATTTTTTCATACCTACAATTTTTATCTAATATTTGGATATACATAAACACTCCCCATTATTTCCAATCTTAAAATTCTCTGAACCCAAATTTAATAGCAAACGTGATTGCTAGATAACAAAGGCACACACAGAAAGCATACTTCATAACTGAATATGTTCTGTATTAAATGGAATATTTGAATCTGCAGATCCCAAAATCTTTCTCACGATTTGACAATCCAAAACTTGAATCTTTATGTTTTATCATCATTAGAATACTAATTCCCTCCAAAAAAGTTAAAATGTTTAAGCTTTCGTTAAAAAAGAATACAATTACTGCAAATTAGTGCACTTAAATCACTAATATCATTTTATGCCAGACCTGTAAACAATATCTAATATATCTGTTCTGCCGTATTCTGTAAAGAAGTTAAGATTTTAGAAACACGTGCATGAAATCAACAAGTTATTTACCTAATGCAATTTAAGAACAAACGATAAAAAACATATTGTTTAAACTTTTTATTACGAAATGGCTACCACGAAATTGAGGTATAGCATTGGCTACTCACACAAACTCTACAAGCTTGCAATTTACAAATATGGGATTATTAAATAATATTCCTAATTTCTTTTCACACTTATTCCTCCTAAATTATTTCCCAAACTATGTTTATAACAGTTTACACAGTACATATCTTTGACCGCATTTAAAAGGTTTAGGCCAACATTTGTAATTTAAGGGAAAATTGCATCAATGATTAACTTCCGCAGACAGTATAATAAATAATAAATTACTAAACTTAAAATACATACTCTAAATAAATTTCGCAATTTCACATAGAAACAGACAGACAGACAAAGAAGACAGATGTCTTGTTTTGCACCCGCTAAGTCTTTCTGCACCGATGAGTGCTGCCATACCATACAACCTAAAAATGAACTTCAAAGTCTTAAAGCCTTTTGGCTGCACCGATTTACAAAATACACGTCTTGCAAATGTAGAATATAAATCGGAACTTTAAGCAGGCAACCAGGACTATGAAAGACGCGGAGTTTGAATTTGAGAAGGCGGTTAGGAAACATTTCCTGAATGCTTATGCAGCTGAAACCAAAGCTGTATGTAAGTACTTACATACAGCTTTGGCTGAAACTAGCGAAACAAATCTTTTTTATGATTATTATGGGACAGAGCAAGGCCAATTAGATCTATCAACCAACTAGATATCTAGTTGGCCTTGGACAGAGCAACTGTTCCTCCAGATATTTGTCAACACTCAATCAAGTGTTTGATCGCATACGATTTATATGCCTTGAAATCGTTAGGAACGCAGGTATGTTTATTGTAACTCTATCCAATTAATTTTTTTTGCTTTTTAATATGGCATGGAAACACGAAATTTTTGTTTTATTTCAGAATTCACTGTTTACATTCTGAGAGTCAGACAGACTGCTGCATAATTGTATAACTGAGTAGAATATATTTTGTGCAATGAATAAACCGAAACTGTTAAGATACATTTTAAATAAAGTGAAGTGCGAAATATCTGCTAAAATTCTATAGATAGCGCTACTTACACCACCGCAGCAGAAGTTGAGCTAATGCGCCAATAAAGAGCAATCTTGTTCGCACACAGCAACCCTGTTGTTCGCAAGAGCAAGCAGTTATCTTTTGGATTCCTTTGTAGCGTCCTCTATGTTTTTTCCTCTTAATCTTATTTTTAATTTCTGTACATTTTAATTTTCGTAAAATGGCAACAAGAAAAGACTCTTCCAAAGATAAACATTCATTAGAATTTCGTTTTCAAAAAAGGCTACTTATCATTCGATTCAATTCTGTTTTCTCGTCAATAAAATTATTTAAAGAAGTTTGTTCTTTATAGTACATTAATAATATAGTTACTGATTTCGTATTTATTTAGCGATTTATTTGGAATTGTAATTAAAATTCCTTTATTGCATGCAACGCAGACGATTTTTGAAGTGAAAGATGCGTCGGAAAAGTAAAAATAAAAGAGAGCGTGCATTTAATATATAATAAATGAATGTCTCGTAATTGCTGTTGCCATCCACAAAAATAGAGAAAAATCGAGGTTTTACCGGAATGTTATAGTAAATAATTAAAAAGCTTATAAAAGCCGAATTGAAACACCTCAGTTCAGTTGTAGTTGCAGCTTTGTTTACTTTATGCTGTAGCGATTTCGCTGTGAGATAGAATTAGTTTATCTGTTTTTGAATTGAGTTTTGCTTAACGTTTGAGATATTGTGAAGATCTTTGAAGAAATATTTCAGCATTTTGATTTATTTCTTGTGGAAAGAATAAATTTCTGTTAACTTTTTAACGACTTGGGCATTCAATCCATAACGAACCCGTATACACGCAACAATTTATGGTGTCAGGAGTTGGGATTTTGAATGCCATTCACTAGAGCAATGGAAGACCAATTGAGACAGCTCGTCACTGCTTTTGCTGCATTCCAAGAAAAGATGCAAGCTGGCCAAGCATCCTTTAAAGAAGAGATTAAAGAGAGACAGGAGTCCGTGAAAGAAAAGATGGAAGCTGGTCAAGAAAAGATTGAAGAATCTGTTTAAAGAAATGAAAACTGTTAAAGAAGAAATTACATGTATAATAGAAAACAAATTTGAACCTATGGAAGGCAGAATAGACGCTGTTGAAAATAAAGTTGTAAAAATTGAAGAAAACGTTTCTTCTGTGAAAGAGCAAATAGAAGAGAAAGTTTCGGCCGTGGAACAACAAATGAGTTACAGAATTTCTTCTATCAAAGAGGGAATTGAAGGAAGAGTTTCTGCAGTCCAACAAATCGAACAACAAACTCATGACAGAGATTTTGAAGTTGCCAAAGAAGTTGATAATTTAAAGAAATTCGTAGTGAATTTCTTAGGCAGGAATATTTCTTAGCGTAGAAAACAATTCGGATAGTTTCAAATTTCTACACATGCCTGCTCCTCCCTCTCTGAAGCTATTGACATATGATGAAAAGAGCTCCTCGCAAGTCTATAAGATCAATTTTCTATATTTGCGGAAGCAAATGGATGGGATTCCCAAGCTAAGGCATGTCATCTTGCCGCTTCTGTGAAAGCAGAAGCAGCGGATATCCTTCAGACTCTTCCCGAAAACAAAAGGCTAGATTTCGAAGCTCTGCCCAGCGCTTCGGAGCTGCGTTTTGGAGACAAGAGATTAAAAGATTACAGCAGGCTTCAGTTAAAATCCCGTCAACAGAAGCCTACCCAAACACTCCAGGAGCTGGCCATGGATGTTGAAAAGCTGTCCCACCTCGCCTTTCTGGAGTACTCGGCAGAAACAAGGGAAATCCTGCCCCTACAATACTTCATCGACTGCATCCGGAATCCTGAAATATAGAAAGCACTGCGAATGGCTGATGTGAAGGACTTAAAAAGTGCTCTGGTGTACGCCAGAAATTCGAGGTAGCTCAGCAAGCTACTCGTAGAGGTCACCATCCAGTCGGAGCTGATCACATACAAGAACCAGTGGATCCAATGACTGCTCGCCTAGACGATTTAACCAGAAAGGTGAAAGATTTGACACGGAATATTAGTGACAAGAAACCGTTCGTAAAGTACTGGAACTGCGGTGCTGAAGGTCGCATTCGAAGAAACTGCAGAACACCCCAGGGCACGATGTTAAGACCGCGTCTATCAAGAAAGAAGGAAACTAATTCGTGGCCCTCTCGCGGGGCGGAGGTTGCCAGATATTAAAAAGCCCCAGTTTAAAGCGCTTCAAGTTTCTGCAGTGAGTGGCGGCAGTAACAGACTTTTCATCATGGGACACATCAATGGAGTTCCTTGTAATATGACGATCGACACGGGAGCCAATGTTACCATCATCCGAAAAGATTTAGCTCAACAACTCGAGGGTAAACTTATGTTGACGCCGCCTTGCGTTACCCTCCAGACTGTGTCCGGCGAAAAGATCGATACAGAGAAGAAATTAAACGTTAACGTCACGTTTGGAAGTGCCGCCTACCATCACATATATAGTAGAAATTACAGGCCCTTGCATACTCGGATAGGACTTTCTAAGAAAATGCAATTTTTCCTTGGGCGTTAAAAATAACGAAATGCATTCTGCCTCTGAGTACATAACCTTATTCGGGATTAATGATGAAGGAGTGAAATCTATCCACAAAATCATAGCTCAAGACGATATCACAATACCAGCAAGAACAGAAACTTTACTTCCTGGATCCACAGCCGAAAATACAAATTTCCGCTACGGTGTCGTGGAATATCTCAAGAATTGTAATAGCCCTAAAGGAGTACTGTTGCGTTTATACGGGTTCGTGGATTTGAGAGTATCCGATGAAAACACGATTCAGAACAATAAAAAGCACAATTTATTTACAGGAATCACAGTTCCAAAATCACCTTTAAAAGCGTCGAAAATCTACAATAAATACGCTGAAACAATCAGCAACACAGCTTCAGGCTGTAACTGTACAGGTAGCTTCACGGCAACACTAAACTTCTAATAAACACCGTGGAACAATCACCAATACACTGTCAAGCTATACTGTAAAGATAGCTTCACGGCAAAGCACTATCTCGATTGCTTTCCGTTCACAAAACTCTCGCGTAGCAGCTATTCTCACAACTAATCACACTGCTCGCAACACTTCACAATTTCGCAACAAACTTCGCAACTCTGCAACTAACTGCTCTCAGAAACGCAAGGGTTTATATAGGTTTTCTTTAAGTTCGACACGTTTCGAGAAATATCTCGACAGGAAGTTATTCTAGAAGCTTCCCGATTGGACCATAGGATATCGCCAATTTGGTCGCCAAATGGGCGATAAAGTCGCCAATCTGGCAACCCTACCATACACTATTTTATGGCAACCCTAGTGCTATGCCGGAAAGCTTACATACAGGCGCAACCGCCGAATTTTTCGTAACAGTACTAATAGCCTCAGCACTCGTCGACCTGTCGAGGACCGTCACTCCGCTGAGAGTTGCCAATGTAACTGACAAGGCGACACTTATTAAGAAAGGGCAAGATTTTGCAGAATGTACTCCAGTAACCAGCATTGAAAGCAAAAAGTAACATCCCAGTGTCTTCAGAGAGCATTACATCGGAGTTATTGCAGAATGCGCAATGAAACTATGAAGAAGGGAATGTTGCCGCCCGTTCATTATAGATCTTCAAGCTGTTTTCTCCCGCTCGTCTTCTGACGTGGATCGAACCATGGTCTTGACTAAACATAGAATCGATACTGACAATCCTCCACCAATCAAGCAAAATCCAAGACGTCTACCGATTGCGAAACAGTAGAGGTGCTAACACTTTTAAAGGACATGCAAGAAAGCAACATCATTTAGCCTTCAGCAAGTCCCTGGGCATCTCTCATCCTCCTGATGAAGAAGAAAGACGGGTCAACCAGATTTTGCGTAGACTATCGCCGGTTCGACGAGGTTACGAAGAAAGCCAATTACCCTCTTTCTAGAACTGACGACATTCTTGGCACTCTTTCTGGAAGCAAGTGGTTCCCGACAGTTGATTTAAAGAGTGGATGTTGGCAGGTAGAAATACATCCTGATGACTGAGAAAAGACGGCATTTACTACAGGACAAGGACTATGGCAATTCAAGGTGATGCCGTTTGGTCTATATAAGGCGCCGGCTACGTTCGAACGTCTTATGGAGACAGTTTTGAAAAGTCTTTCTTACGAAGCCTGCCAGATATACCTGAATGACATCATCATCGTTGGAAGAGTTTCAAAGAACATCTAGAAAATCTTAGAAAGGTGCTACTGAAACTGAAAAAAGCCAATCTAAAGTTGAGTCCCGTTCAAGATGTCGGACATGTCATCTTTGTTGAAGGTGTTCGCACGGATCCTGAAAAAGTGTCAGCAGTTAAAGACTGGAGACGTCCTGAAAATGTCCACCAGCTGAGAAGCTTTCTGGTGCTTTGCACCTACTGTAGAAGATTCGTGAAGGATTTTTCTTCCTTCGCAAGATCGTTTCACAAGCTGACAGAGAGCAAGCAAAAGTTCGTGTGGACAAAAGAATGTGATGTTGCATTAAGAGCCTGAAGGAAGCTTTAACACCTGCTCCAATCCTGACGTATCCTCAGCTCGATACACCATTTATTCTCGACACGGACGCGAGTAACGAAAGTGTCGGCGCTGTTTTATATCAAGAAATAGAGGGCTAAGAACGTGTAGTGGCTTATTGGAGCAAGTGCCTGTCTAAACCGGAGAGGAATTACTGTGTCTCAGGAAAGAGTTGCTTGTCATCGTCAAAGCCGTAGAACATTTCCATCATTATCTATTCGGTAGAAAATTTCTGCTCCGCACGGATTATGCATCATCGGCTTGGCTTTTAAATTTCAAGAATCCTGTGGGTGAAATAGCTAGGTGAATACAGACTCCAGGAATATGACATCACTATCCATCATCGGAAGGGATCATCGCACGGAAACGCTGACGCTTTGTCTAGAAGACCTTACCCAGAAAACTGGCGACACTGTTTCAGGGTCGAAGCTAAATACCAGTTGCTTAATCCGGTCGCATGATACATTATAACATCAACCTCGGCTGATCTAGACCCATGGAGTGACAAGGAAGCAGGAAACACCAGCTGGAAGACCGTGACATTAAACCCATAATTTATTTAATGTAGACTTTAAACAGAAAACCTGCCTGGCAGGACATTTCGAGCTATAGTCCCACGACAAAATAATATTGGGCTCTTTGGGACCCACTCCATATTCGAAACGGCGTCTTGTACCGGAAATTCGAATCAGATGACGGAAAGACATTCCTACGGCAGCTGCTACTCCCAAGATCACGGATACCGGACGTCCTTAAAGAACTACATAGCAGCCCTGCAGAAGGCGACTTCGGAATAATGAAGACCTTGCAGAGACTCCGAGAGCTCTTCCGCTGAAATAATTCAAAGCATAACGTGCAAAAGTGTGCCGGTTTTGCAATGCCTGTGTGGGTTGGAAAGGACCGAAGAAACGCAGCCGAGGGAAGCTGCAATGTTACAATGTAGGAGCATCTTTTGAACGTATCGCCTTTGACATCTCAGGACCTCTGTCACGTACTGCTGATGGCAACAAATACATCCTCGTTGTCACTGATTACTTCACCAAGTGCCCTGACGCGTATCTTATCCCTGATCAAGAGGTTGTCACAGTAGTAGAGATGATGATACAGTATTGGATTTCCAGGTTCGGAGTGCCTCTTCAGTTACATTCCGATCAGAGAAGGAATTTTACCTCGGCTGCAATCAAAGAACTCTGCAAGCTATTTGGCATTGACAAAATCCAAACGACGCCTTTACACCCCAGTCGGACGGCATGGTAGAGAGGTTTAACCGAACCATCCTCAATAACCTCTCATTAGTGGTCTCCAGAAACCAACAGGATTAAGACAGAACGCAAGAGATGGATCCTCGTCCTGGGGCTGCCTTTCGAGGTGAACTATCCAAGCTCCTGAGACGTCCTCGCCGACGACGCAGACCCCACAGTCCCGGCCCGGCCCTATGAAAGGCACCACTATTTTTACTATCGGCTATTCTCCATCTCAGATGCTCTTCGTTCGTGACCTTCGTTTGCCAAGTGATCTTTTGTTGCGTCGCCCTCCGGATGCGCATTCACTGCCTGAGGAATACATTCAAGATCTGCAGAATGGTTTGAATGAATAGCCAGGTTTGAAGTGATGCACACCTTTGCACGAGAGCGAGTCAACTTGGCGACGGAGAAAATGAAGACCTGGTGCGACA
Organism: Stegodyphus mimosarum; assembly: GCA_000611955.2. Lineage (NCBI taxonomy): Eukaryota > Metazoa > Arthropoda > Arachnida > Araneae > Eresidae > Stegodyphus > Stegodyphus mimosarum. The sequence goes on along the minus strand of KK116877.1, from coordinate 926,279 downwards.
CCAGAGCTACAGAGCATCATTTCAACGAAGGAGACAAGGTGTGGCTGGGAAATCCGACTCGTCGAAAAGGACATTCTCCGAAACTACAATCACCTTGGATGGTCCGTACGCAGTCCTAACAGGCTGAACGACGTCGTCGTTCGGATCCGTAAGTCATCGAACTATAAACCTAATTTCGTTCAATACGACAGGTTAGTTTATTACTGTGGCCATAGTACTTAGTGTATATAATTGTAAATAGTAATGTAAATAGTATAAGACCATGGCCCTTTTTGTATTTAGTATTTGATTTGTGTATAGTATTTGATTTGTATTTAGTATTTGATTTGTATTTAGAATTTGATAGTATTTGAATTGTATTTAGCGTTTGATAGCATTTGATTTGCTGAAAGCTACTTATTGCAAATATTGTTATTTGTTAAAGTTACTAATCGCAATTATTGTTTTACTGCAATGTAATGTTTATTATTGCATTGATGCCTCAGTTGTAAGTTTGGCTTCCTGTCCAGGGATTGTACTCCCCGGGACGTGCAATGTTACGGAAGGGGAGCTTGCTCACTGCAGCTTGAGAAGGGGGCAGTGTTACAGATTTCGTATTTATTTAACTATTTATTTGGAATTACAATTAAAATTGCTTTATTTCTCCATGCAACGCAGACGATTTTTGAAGTGAAAGTTACGTTTAAAAAGTAAAAATAAAAGAGAACGTGCATTTAATATTTAATAAATGAATATCTCGTAATTACTGTTGTTGTCTACAAAAATTGAGAAAAATCGAGGTTTAACGGAATGTTTTAGTAAATAATTAAAATGCTTATAAAAGCCGAATTGAAACACCTTAATTCAGTAGTAGTTGTAGCTGTTTTAAGCGAGCTGTTTGTTGACTTAATGCTGTAGCGATTCCGCTGGGAGATAGAATTAGTTTATCTGTTTTTGAATTGAGTTTTGCGTAACGTTTGAGATATTGTACGAATAACTCTGAAGAAATATGTCAACATTTTGTGGAAAAAATTTCCGTTAACTTTTTAACGACTTGTGCATTCAATCCATAATGAACCCGTGGGCACGCAACAATATTCTAGATTTTATGCAATACACGTTGACCATTTTATGCAACGCCCGTTTATGATGACTACTGGATACGTTACTCGAGAATCGAAAATGAAAACCGAAGGCAAGAGTTTAAGTAAGTTGAAGAAGTTTTAAATATTTCAACTTGTAACTTAAAATGAAGATATGAAAAATTAAGCAAAATATGTGAAAATTTTCAAAGTTATACTAATTATTGCAAAGTTAGATGATAAACTTCTTCTGACGCAGTAGCGACTCATAGCTAAAATTAGTGGGGGTGCTGTTCCAAAACATTTTAACCTTTGTTTAAAAATTGTGTAAAGGGAAACAAATATGTATAAAAAGGAAATTTATTTTGAAACTTCTATGAAATCTTACAAGAGAAAAATTAAACATTTCTCAATTACTTTAACATAAATTGTTACAGTTCAATCTTTATCTATTCAGTTAAAAATGAAATCTATTCTTCTTGTTTTAATTTGAGCCAAAAGGTCAATAATTTTCTGCTTGGTCTCTGGATGGCAACTGAGGAAATTTTTCTATATTGAAAGCATTGCAAGCGCATTTAGTCTTTCCGAATTCATAGTGTTTCTTAGAAAACGTTTCATTCTTTTCAATGTTAAAAAGCAGCGTTCTGCGTCTGATGTAGTCATGGGAATAGTCAAGAGAAATTTTACAGTTTCATAATTTCACTTAGAACGTCATCTAGATTATTTTCCAAGATAAATTTCAGTAGTTCAATTAATTTGCAGTATTCATGAATATCCGACCTACTATAGAATACTTTTAGTTTAGTTTCAAGCTTTTCTTTGTCAATCATTGGATATGCTTCAGTGGTCAGTGTATTTGTTCTGCAGGATGTTCTTTTCCAAAACTAGTGAAGAATTTCTTGTTGAGCAATTTAGCAGCTGCTAAGTTTTAGTGGAAGAATATCTTTCCATTATATCAATACATGTAAAGTCACGTATAGCTTAGCTTCTGCCATCAGTGTCTTTGAAGAATTCTCATAGTACCTTGAGTTTCTTAATTCAATAATAGCAGTTTTGAAATTTGTTATATATTCATTAACTTTAAACACACTAATTTCTCTGGATTGCATTTGGTTATATATTATTTCAACATGAGGCATACATAATCTGATCAAAAAGCTCTTACCAAAACTTGAAATTATCATCATT
>KK116877.1:888777-924012 GCA_000611955.2 Stegodyphus mimosarum | reverse complement strand
TGCCTCTGCAATAGATTAATCTGCCTTTGATGTTGACTGAATTTCAGTAAGGCAATTTTTTAAAGGTTGCAAATTTTCATGAACTGTGTTCATGACCCGTATATTGAAGTTCCACATTGTGGAGCAAGGACGTGGAATGCTGACGGACATATGCTTCTTTAGAATGGATACACGTTGCGGTGATCTTAAAAAGAATGTTGGATTAGCCAGAATGTTAGAAAAAAATATTTTCCCGTTTCGTGAAATACTTGCTAGATTTCTCATTATTAAATTAAGTTGATGGGAATAACAGTGAATGAAATGTGCATTAGTATAAACTGCTTTTATTTTTGCTTGAACTCCAGCTTTTTTGCTTTTCATGACATTTGCACCATCAAATGTCTGATATATCACTTTTTGTTCATTTCCCTGAAGGATTATGCCCAATTATTCTAAAATACATTTTGATATGCCATCTGCAGTTTGATTTTCTAGAATAAAGAATCTCCAGAAACGCTCAAATATTTCTCCATTCAATACATACCGTAGAACAAGGACCATCTAAGTGTGTTCCGAAACATCTGTTGTGACATCGGGCATTAAAGCTACAAGTTTTTCCAATTTCCGTCAGCTGACCCCTTCAAATTCCGTCAGCGGAAAATGAAGAGGGATTTTCCGTGCAGAAGTGAGGTTTATTGCATAGCAACCAGTCTATGTCACCTCTACATCGCTCGATGTTCAGGGGAAGGGGGTAGTTTGTTGTCAAAGGTGCTATTTCGCACGTGCTTATCACTGAGGATGCCGGTAGCAAAGGAAAAAAATTACCAACGAGTTCGCTAAATGGCGAAATTTTTCGAAAAAATCCGCAGCTGTTAAGCCGTAAACTTGAGTAAGAGCACAGAAAAAAATTGGGAAATGGGAAGCGTTACCGGATATTTTAAACGCAGAAAATGGAAATGGCCTTTCCAAAACTGCAGATATGTGAAGAAACGTAAGCATAATTTCACGTGTGATATTTTGCAAAATGGAAATTTTCTAAAAGGTTTCATGCTTGTAAACTATTTCTTAACAGGAATTTTCTGATTAAAGTATTTTTTTGTCTTAAAAGGTTATGCATAAATTAAATCATTGGAATATAGCGTCGCGTACGCATGTTTATTATTCCTATTGAATTTGAATAAAAAAATTTAAATTTTTAGCAATGATTACATAAATAATTTTATTTATTCATGAATTATACCTATCACGTAACTACAGATATGCTAGGTATCGTAGATATCAATAAGCAGAAAACTTTGGTTTGAAAAGAGATTTACTAGTGAGTAAAATTTTAACAAATTTTTAACAAAAGTAATAGAAAGGAAAAAATATATATATATAACTATCACAAAACATACCATCTTGCATATAAATGCACACGCGCATATATATATACATACACAAAAACAAACAAAATAATATGTATTATATAAAATGGAAGGATTAATTACATAATAACTGCACATGAAGCGAATGGTAGGATTTTCTGTTTATATAAATAAACCTTGGTATTCTTCCATATCATTAGATGCAATTATAAATACGTACGTACCATCTACAGCCTACAAAGCCTACAGACCTTTTTCCTACGGTCTGCTTTCACTGGACGAAACATCTGCTTGGCGGTCATATTTGGAATAGTGAGTTATCGCCGTGCAGTCTTCGTAATTAACGCCAAACATACCTTGTGGGCTTTCCAATAAAGCGAGGAGACAGCGTTTATTTCATTCGATAATTTTTTTTATTTTATGAATGAAAGCTAAGGGGAATTTTGTGGAATATATTTTAAATAACCTACTGATCTTATTAATAGTTTATTTGTATTTGGTTAAAGAATGAATTTAAACTGTTAAAAGTACGATAATTGTTTTAGAAAAAGTATCTTTTTTCGTCATTTCTGTTAGAGAGAGTCTGTTATGTAAATTTACATAGCGCATTTATTATACAAGTAAAAGAATATTAAAAAAATAAGCCAAATGAAAACATTCTATAAACATTTAAGGGCGTCGGATACCTATTCTTTTTACTTAAATTATGAGTAAGAATAACTAAAATTATATTTTATTCCATTATGCGCTATTTCTATTGTAACACTTTTCGGGATCTTAGATCGTAATCTTGCAACTAATATCTACTACAAAGAGTACAAACCAGTAAATAAAAATAAAAAAAATTACCCTTAACAAAAATAGAGAAAATGAAAGTGTTAAATTTTTAACTCTGTACCCGAAGGCGAAAAAACCAATAATAACAAAGCCATAAGGTGAGGATAAAAACAAAAATAAGTCCGTGCAGCGAGAGTTTGTAAAAGATACGAACGGGATTAGAAACCCCGTCCAAGAATTTTTTTTTCTTTTTGTGCTCTGTACCGTTGAGCAGCGGTTCCTTCTCCGACTTTCACACGCTTTTCGGTACACCACGCTGATATACAAATAGCAAAGGCGACGAAACAAAAGTCGCCAAGCACAAGATTCTGTAACCCTACTTTTCCTGTTTCAACCAATCAGAGCAAACAATAGCAGAAACGGTCTGTAGGCTTTGTGAATATGCCGATGACACCAGTAAATCCAAACTTTCGACTGAATCCTAATTTGATTTCCAGTGCAGGAAAGCGACATCCCAAAAACGGCCATTATAACTCCTTTTGGGCTGTTTGAATTCCCATTCATTACATTTGGTTTAGGCAACGCGGCACAAACACTTCAGTTATTCATGAATATGATACTAATACTATCAGGATTAAACTTTGCATTCTGCTATTTAGATGACATACTAATCTCTTCTCCAGAGGAAGAGTCACACCAGAAGCACTGACTGGAATGTCACTGAGCGGAGTAGAATAGTCTTCAGTGATGAGTCCCACTTTGAACTGAGCCCAGATGACCATCGAAGGCGAGTCTGGAGACGCCCCGAACAGCGGTGTGATACCAACCTGACTGTCTTCCGGCAGACAGGCTGACAGCCAGGATTGGTGGTCTAGGGTGCTACTTCATTTCATAGTAGGACCCCTTTGGTTGTCATCCGTTGCAACCTTCCAGCACAGCGGTATGTCGACGAAGTTCTTGCCCTTCATGTCACGCCACCATGGGCTTACATTTCAGCAAGAAAATGTCCGTCCCTACACTGCACATGTTTCTACTGCTTGCTGTAGTGCTTGCCGAACATTACCTTGGCCAGCACGTTTGCCGGATCTCTCTCCTATTGAGCACGTTTGGAGCATTATGGGCAGGGCCCTCCAACCAACTCGGACCCTCCAACCTATACCTCCAGTTGAACAGAATTTGGCACGATATCCGTCTTGAGGACATCCGTAACCTCTATCAATCGATGACAAGCCGAATGACTGCTTGCATAAGGGCCAGAGGTGGACAAATGCTTTACTGACTTTTTCACTTCGTGAAGCTCTATCCTTCAATAAATCATCCAATTTTTCTCAAACTGTAATCATTTGTTTTTCTGTACATATACATCACTTCTCCAGATTTTCGTCCCATTCGCATAACTCCTTCTTGGTGCGTCGTTTTTTTTTGTGTAAGAGTGTATTTTTGGCACTTCTAAACTTAATTATTTGCAGTACGAAATAACACTTGAAGGAATAAGACCTCTTCCGACGAAAGTTGATAATATACCCGAACCGACATCAGCTACCAGCTTGCGCAGATTCTTCGGGATGATCAATTTTTCTCACCGCTTCATCCCAAAGTGTTCCAAGCTTCAACAACCTCTAACCTGACTACTCAGTGGAAGATGCAAAAGCAGTAAAATATGGGTAACATGGACCGAAGATTCTCGCAATGCAAAACCTCAAAAAGGCGCTTTGTCACGCTACTGTGCTGGTTCATCCCTCAACTGAAGCCACTATATCTCTCACATGCGATGCTTCAGATACAGCCATCGGGGCCGTCATTCATCAAATTGACCAGGGAAAATGCGTCCATTGAGTTTTTTCTTACGCTCCTTAACTGACGCACAGAGAAAATATAGCGCATATGATCGAGAGCTCTTGTCCATGTACACTGCAATAAAGCATTTTAGGTACATATTAGAGGGAAGGTCTTTCAACATTTATACGGACCACAAACCTCTCACCTTCGCTTTTCAACAAAATTTAAACAAAGCCTCTCCCAGACAAGAAAGACAATTTAATTATATTGCTCAATTTTTAACGAATATTCTCTTCATCAATGGAGAAGAAAACGTTGTTGCAGATGCTCTCTCGAGAATTAATACCATCTCCACACCATTTCCAATCGATTACGCAACTATTGTAGAATTTCAAGATGATGAAGAGTTGACGATTTTAAAAAGCAACCCAAGGCTGGCAGAAGGCTGAGAAAGGCTGACAAGGCTGAAAAAGGTTCGGATTCCCATTCCAAGCACCGACAAATCAATTTATTGTGATGTCTCTACCAACAGTAACTTTCCATATATCCCCTCAAACTTTCCTCGACAGATATTTTCTTCTATTCATACACTATCTCATCCAGGGATTAAAAGTACACGAAAATTAATAACGAAGAGATTCATATGGCCAAATACCAATAAAGATTGTCAGTTATGACGTAGCGAATGCCAACGATCTAAGGTTCAAAGCATGCACAGTCAGCTCTTATGGAATTCAAGGTTCCACGTAAACGTTTTCAACACGTTCACATTGATATTGTTGGAACCTTGCCTTCATGCCAAGGTTTCGGATACTTTTAACGGTGATCGATCGTTTTTCCAGATGGCTTGAAGTCCTTCCTATGGCGGATCAATAAGCAGAATCAGTTGCAAAGGCAATGATCTCAACCTGGATTTCTGGTTTTGAAATTCCACAGCGAATTACGTCTGATCAAGGGCGTCAGTTTGAAAGTCAACTCTTCTCATTTTTGAGCAAATACTTCGGTTTTCAAAAATCGAGAACAGCAGCATGCCATTCACAGTCGAACGGATTAATTGAGCGAATACACAGGATTATAAAGGCAAGTTTGAAATGCCCTTTTCAACAAAGCAAATCTTCTGTAGACGCTGTACCTTTGTTTCTTCTCGGATTACTCTCTGCACTGAAAGAAGATATAAGATACTCTTCAGCCGAGCTTCTTTACGGAAGTCCCCTCTGTTTACCTTGGGAATTCGTCACCACAATCTTTAATGTCACACACTCAGAGTTCGTGCAAAGGTTAAAAAGCATTATCCGTAACATAAAACTTTCTGCAACGACTACCCATGGCAATACAACCGTATTCGTTTCCAAAGACCTTTTAAATTGCTCACATGTTTTCGTCTACATTAACGCGCCCACTTCATCTTTACAACCAGTATATCTTGGGCCTTTTTTTATCAAACACCGAGCGCCAAAGTATTTTGACATTGAAATTAATGGAACTGTTAAAAGAATTTCAATTGATAGACTGAAACCATGTTTTACCATAAAAAGCAATGATGAGCAGCCTTGTGAAACCCACAGGCACATGGATTATCCTGAACCGCGCACACTGTGTGAACCTCAAGGGAAATTTCGCTGCCGGTCAATCACAACCATACCACACGTAGTGGAAGGACCATCAGGTTTCCATCTCATTTAAAGGATTATGTCTCCTAATCGTTTTCACTGGGAAGGGAGTGTGTAGCGTCCTCTATGTTTCCTCTTAATCTTATTTTTAATTTTTGTACATTTTAATTTCCGTAAAATTGCAACAAGAAAAGACTGTCCGAAAGATAAACATTCGTAGGAATTTCGATTTCAAAAAAAGCTACTTCGTTTCAATTCTCTTTTCTCATCAATAAAATTATTTAAAGAAGTTTGTTCTTTATAGTACATTAATAATGTTTTAGATTTTATGCAACGAACTTCACCTTGCTGCCTTGTTGTTTACTGATTTTTGACGCCATTTTTTAGTGCTACGAAAACGCGTATTTGGGATTTGCCAAAAACAGAACAAGATGCAATATTATTTTTTCAGGAGCGGAATATTTTACCAGAAAAAAACAAAAATGTACCAATTCCCATGACATGAAACTTTATTTTGGTAAACTATGTTTTGGAAACGTAATTTAAGACAGTGTGATCAGCAAGTGGGACTTAGAAAAGTCAGCTGGTTTGAGGGAAGCAGAATTCTATTTTGTTCAGCTTTGAGATTCATATACTGTATTAGGATCGAAAGAAGCTGGTGCGAGGAGTTGGCGTCGATTAAATTTTGTGAAAAGCAACTTGATTTATCGGATAAAACTGTTATAGCTTGGAACAATTACATGCGCGAATTATGTGTCTTGGATACGGAGAATAAACCAAATAAGAAGGTAGGTGAACCAGATTTCATTGTGGAAATTGATGAAAGTTTGTTTACTAAACGTAAAAATAATTGTGGCCGAGTATTACCGGAGCAGTGGGTATTTGGTGGTATATGTAGAGAAACAAAAGATTCGTTTGTTGCCACTGTTCCGAATAGAACTGGCTCTACCCTTCTTGATAAAATTATTGTAAACATTTTAGATGGTAGCACAATTTATTCTGACAGTTGGAAAAGTTACGAAACAAATAGAATAGAGATAGAAGGATTCCTACATGCTAAAGTCAATCATAAATACAATTTTAATGATCCTGATAAACAGTAGTTCATACACAAACAGTTGACAGAATGTGGGGCAGTGCTAAATGGAGGAACAAGAGATATAGGGGGACAGCGAGACATCATTTGGAATCTTATTTATCAGAATTCATATGGCGACAGCATCAGGTGAAAGAAAATAGAGACTGTTTTGAATCTATGTTAAACTCTATATCGGCTCATTTCCCACCAAAATCCGATTGACTACTTTGTTTTTAAATAAAGTGTTTTATTTTATGATTTGTCGCAAAAAATTTAGTTGTAGCTTGGCGGCACTTAAAAACCGCCAAATTTGTAGCTACGGTGGCGTTAATACGTAAGCACCCAGATCGTTCGTGACCAGTGGTGACTGGGACGTAATCAGTGAAAAAAAGTCAGTGCCATTTAGAATGTCTGATTTGCTTTTACTTTTCGTGATTAACAGAATTTTCAAAGATGATCATAATTTAGTGGCTAAGTATTCCAGTGTATCCTTCTACATGCTGTTTGATGAAAAGGGATCTGATTTTCTTCCAGGACACCTCTGGTCCTGGACACACAATCTGAGGAACACATTCTTTACATTTGACCACTGAAGCGGGAGCAATCGGGGGGATAGCGACGATAACGGCATTTTGTGACTTCTCCACAGCGGTGGGATACTCAACAGAGTCCATAGTATTTTCAGCGTCAGTATGCGCATTTAGACTTTCAAAATTATTTTTAATAGAGATAACTGGATCCAAGTTTGTCGTAATACGAACATCCTTAAGCTCAGTTGAAGGTTTTTTTAACAGGCGACATCTTTGCAATGTTAGCGGGAGTAATCCATACTAAATCATCAGATTTAGTAGTAGCAATACTCTGATCAGTATCACTCCAGCTTCCAATCATGCCGTTTCTTATTTTTCCTGCTTTTGAAGAATAGGTATCCTGCGACGAAAGCGCTGTACGTATAAGCCAATCAGGATCCTTAAATGGACGAATATCAACGTCCATTATTTTTAAATAATCAGTGCAGTTTTCTTCTGCACGAGGCAGTTTAATGTCCTGTGGATCAAAGCGTATGTATACCTTGCATACGGTTTGATCCCCAGCGTATGTATACTATGCATACGGTTTGATCCACAGCGTATGTATACTATGCATACCCTTTGCTGTGGATAACCCCGAGAGAACACCTCTTTGAAGCCTAGCAATTTCATTGAGTCTGCTATTTAAATGATCTTTCTTATCTTGATTGATTCCTAATTCTCCAACAAGAGTCCTTGCATGAGACACATTTATAGGAAAATGAGACGATCTTCTGCGCGGCATAATTCGTGTAGTACATGGTAGGGACGTGTTTTAAAAATTGTGGTAAGAACCAATAAGAGCGTTAAACAACACAGCCTTGACTCATGAAGGCAAATATCGACTCTCTCTGAACTGAGAAGTTCTCTGGCTCTATGACTCAAAAGCTCTGTCTCCGGCCTCTTATAGATTTATTGAGCTGAGATGCTCTCTCTGACTTTAAATAGTTTTTAAACAGCTTGCGAGATAGTTCTAGCATTTTCTGCTTCACGAGATTTCCGGAAAGCGATAAGAGGATGGAATTATGATTACAGCTAACATAGTGGTCAATTACATTTATTTAATTTCGATACATTTGCTCCTGTATTTTTACTTGTTCGGCATAGATTTCTCTTAAAATTTGTCTCCCACTGCATTGTACGGGGAAATACAATAATTTTAATTATAATTTTACCAAAAATATCTAACCAAACACAAAATTCGTGACAATATTATTAAAATTTCATTAATTCCACCTTTCATAGATACCAATTCTCGTTCTCAGTCTAATTGCTGTATAACATGGGTGATCACAGCGCGGCTAGCAAAGGATGAGCTATGTGGCTCATACGCAAAAGAATACATGTATGAAATATTATAAACTAAGCTATTCATTCTTCAAACGAAATCATTTTTTCATATCTGTTTCCAAAGTTCTTCGTAAACTTAAACTGATCAATGCCCAAATGTAATTATTTTATTTCATTTTCATTTAGTTTAGAAACTTCATAATAGTATTCAAAAACACAAAAAAATTTAAATATTTTACTCATTCTATGAAACAATTTTGCAAAGAAAGATTTGCTTGTGGATGTTTTATCAAAGTTGTGCATCACGGCAGTTAGCTGACGAAAGCTTAGTTGATGACCTGTTAGGACAGTTCGCACGTGCTCAGTAAAATGCTGATTAATTAAAACAGATCGACGCTCATTTTTAATAAAGGTAAGTACTGAATGAAGAAACTCAGAATAATACGAAATACCAAAAACTGAGTCTCTGCGCACACTTCTATTGGCAACATAGTTTTGTAACTATTAAAATTTGTTGAGTGGCAACATCTAAAAAAAGTTTTGTTGTTTCCAGGTATTGTTCCATTATTATTGTTTAGTAAGCCTTATTTCTTAAAAAAACTTATGTCATAAATATCCGTGATGTGTATCTAATATGTATTGAAAGAGATGAATATGCTGTTTTAAAGAGCAAGAAGAAGTGTTTCTTTTAATTATAAAATTTTGATGTGTTGTTTCGATTCTGAATTTTTCCTACAACACCTATAATAAAAGATTAGTCACAGATAGCATTGGATAATGGAAGGAACTTCATCAAGGTTAGAAGCGTATAAGGTGAATTCTACTTTTTTGACTAGAAAAGCCTGAAATTTGATTTTTTCAAATAAAGCCCAAATGGAATATCTGTGGATAGTACTAAATTTAATTACGTAGTATTTCAACCAGAGCCAAGATATGTCGAAATTATCTGGGATATCATTACGGATAAAAACGCCTGATAATAAACAGGCTTTAGTTAAAGAAGAAAGACTACTGGGAGAAAGCTTGCGCTTCTCCAAACCTTAGACCATTTTTTGAATTTTTGACATTTGCACTGATAAAAAAAATATGAAAGGTTTCAGATTTCAAATTACGTCCAAAGGGGCGTTTTTTTAACATTTTGTGTGTTACCTTTATTTATTAAATATCGTGTTCTTCGCACTTTGCTGAATCAATAAATTTGCGTGTTTTCTATTAATTTTTAAATTTAACTTGCATACCCAACCTCTCTTGGTGCTGTGACAAACTAAAAATGCACAATTCTCATAAAAAATAAATTGAGTTCATAAAATCAAATCATAGAGACTGGTGTTTGAAACAAAATAATTAATACTTAAGCTAGATTAAATTTTCATAAATTCTCAACACAGTAAATTCAGTGTTATCATATCAACTCTCAACTCTTGAGTTCAATAAGAAATGGAAATATCCTCCCTGGTATTTTTGTTAATATCAAAAGATTATTAATCATGCAAAATGCATTCCTGACACAAAATCATTAACATGCTATCTCTCACTAAAACTAACTAATCAACTTTGCTTCCTGTAAACACATAAATTTCAATACAACATTAGAGATAGCCACAAACACTTACAGTAAAACACAGAACAGTTCAAAACACCAGGGAGAAATAAATCTCACACACTAAGAAGTCAAAACACCAGTTCAGTTAAATTAATAAATCTGATCGTATAGTCATAAATAACATTAAATTTCTCCTACGCACGCAATAAACCATCCAGGTTCGAGTGGAAGTTTAACCATGTTTTCCGAAAGGATCACATGGGTGACCTACAGTAGACCACAAGATAAAAAAAAACACAAAAAAACATACAATAGGAAATCAATAACATACATTTATTTATTATTCCAAAAATTTTAAATACGGATAGCTGATCAGACTAACTCTACAAAAGATTTTCCAAAACATTGCTCGTAAAGTTCTCATACGACAATTTATACAACTATCAATATTATATAACAAACATTTACCAGTTATGTACTTTACGCAACTCACATTTCAATTTTCTAATACGAAATAATTCAACTTGTAACAATGAACGATGTATCTTCCGACAAATTTAAATTAATTAAACTACTGGATAGAATATTCAATGCACATCAATTCAGTTAAAATTTTCTTTTTAAGAAAGAATTACTTGCCCTCGATTTAATTTAAATTACTACCCATCTCAATTTACACCTTTAATTACTTTCTCAAATTAATAATTAAATAACCAGTAACAAAAGCCATACGAGAGATAGAAACAAAAACAAACACTCACGGTAAACCGCATACACCGACCGTCTCTAGAGCTAGGGAGCCGCCGGGTCATTTGGTAAACACGTCGGAAACAATATTCGAACGATAGTCTTCGAAACCATAGTCTGTTAACCTTTAGTGGCACTCATGGTTGTCTAGTTCATTCACAGTAATAAAAAACCAAGTCTGACGACTTCTTCCAATACTTCACCTCCTTTTCCAACATCCCACCCAGTCAATTAGTAGAAATTCATTATCACTCAGACAACCACAACGATTCTGGAAGCCGCAACCAGTCTGTGGAACTCGGGGAGCTGCTGGATCATTTCGCGCCCACGTAGATTCTCTATAAACGGAAATCCTACAACATGAATGTCCACATTTTCTGCAGGGAAAAAAAATCTACCAGCAACGCAAACAGATCCAAACGTTTGAGAATTGTAACGTAACGTAGAACTTAACTGAAATTCCCCGAAGACGGCACGATGGGAGACCGCATCGTTCTCCGGCCAATTCTCGCACGGGAAATTTTTCTGTAAACGCAGTCGTACCACAGACGGCCCCCGGGGGGGCCGCCGGGCTCTATCTATCTCTCTTCAAAAAAGACTCGAAAAGTCTGACAAAATCATGAAAAAATCTCTCTCGCCACGGGAGCCACCAAATTTAAAACCTCGCGACGCTCAAAATGTGGACCGCCTCTGAACAATTCTTAATTATAAATCACAATTTCTCAGTAACTCGAAAACACTTACAAGTTAGGACTGTAGCTTTATTTCACATCTCTATAATTACTTCAACACTTTCGCTACAAAAGCGGGAACACTCTCTTCTCCAGAAGCGAGAACACACTCTCGGGTTTTTCCCTTTTTTTGCACAGCACTGCCCTCTGGAGGCATTTTCTATATTTTACAGTTCATATATCAAGGAGGTGAGACTGAACATCCTCCCGCCCATTGAAATTGCAAATTTCAATATGAGAATATCAAAACAAATTTTGCAAAAGTTGAATAACAATAATATATAATAATAAAACACATATTACAATAACACTGTTTAACAACTTAAATGAAAATAATTATAACATAACGAATTCAACACAATTGCAATAATACACCATATAGTCTAACTATTGATTTGGCAGAATACATACGTGCCGACTACTTCGTTTAAGAAATTTTCCATCTGGTAACAGTAAATTGACAACTCTTACCTTTCCGTCCTTACCAGGATATATCTCAGCAATTCTAGCAACCAACCATTTAGTTGGTGGAAGATTCTCATCTTTTATAAGTACAACAGTTCCAACTTTAACATTATTTTTATCAAAGTGCCACTTTAATCTTTGATGTAAATTACTAAGATAATCCTTTCGCCAGAACTGCCAAATTTTTTTAACATAATTAGTTATTTTTTGCCACTTGGAAAGTTTGGTTTCTGCAATACCAGTTAAATTAGGCTCAGGTATAGAGGTGATTTCTCTGCCAATCAAAAAGTGTCCGGGGGACAAAACTCTAAAATCATTAGGATCGGCAGACATAGGAGAAAGAGGGCGTGAATTTAAAAACCCTTCGATTTGTATCACAATTGTTAAAAACTCCTCTATAGTTAAATTAGTATTTCCCACGACACGTTTCAAATGGTATTTGAATGACTTTACGCCAGCCTCCCAAAGACCGCCAAAATTGGGAGCCTTGGGAGGGATGAACTTCCAGTCAATACCTTCGGAAGATAAATATCCTGCAAGAAGTTCATCAGGAGAATTCACCATATCAAACAGTCTCTTTAACTCTGCTGCCGAACCTACAAATGTTTGTGCGTTATCCGTAAAAAGTTTTCTAGATTTGCCTCTTCGAGCAAAAAACCTTTTAAGACAAGAAATAAAAGTTTGTGTCTTTAAATCTGTTACGATTTCCAAATGAATTGCACGGGTTGCGAGGCAAACAAATATGGCAACATAAACTTTGTTAAATACACCCTTACGCTGGTTTTTGTATTTCACAAGAAAGGGTCCACAAAAATCGATTCCTGTATCATTAAATGCAAAATTTTCATTAACACGCTCAGATGGCAGATTTCCCATTAACTGAGAAGAAGTAGAAGGATTTGCCTTAAAACAAACAACGCACTGATGACAAATCTTTCTGCAAATATTTCTCCCATTTATGGGCCAATATTTTTCTCTCACATAATATAATAAAGTTTACGGTCCCACATGAAAGCATTTTTTGTGAAAATACATTACAACTAAATCTGTTAAATAATTTTTTGGTGGAAGCACCACAGGATGTTTTTTACAGAACTCAAGATCAAAATTTTGGAGGCGACCACCAACTCTAATAATAGAATTTTGATCAATAAAAGGAGCTAAACCTTTTAGCTTACTGTTGGGGGCTACTGTTTCACCCTTAGATAAACTTTTCAGCTCTGCCGAAAATTCTTGAGATTGTACCTGTCTGATTAAGAAAATCTCTGCTTGCTCTAGTTCAGCAGCGGTTATATATCCTGACCTTTTGGAACTGGGGTTTCTTGCATTATAGATGAACCTGAAAAGAAAACTTAAAACACGTAAAATATGCATAAAATCATTACTTAAGTCATAAATACGATTTAAAAAGTTAAAGTCCTTTGTTATACTAAGGAGTTTCAAAGAGTCAATACTATCACAGTCTTTTTTCAGTTCATTGAAATACTCATCCTCTGTGACACTAAGTTCTGGAGGTTCAGGAATAATTTCCTTTAAGAAGGCAGGTCCAGTCCACCAAGTTGAATTATTTATAAGAGAATCACTACTTGTACCACGGGTAAGTAAATCAGCTGGATTAGCCTTGCCTGGACAATGATGCCACGTAGCCTCAGCTGTCAAGTTTTGTATCTCCTTCACACGGTTTGATACAAATTGTTTCCACTTTTTACTTGGACTTTGAATCCAGTATAAGGTGACCTTTGAATCACTCCAAAAAAAACTTCTTGATATTTGTTTTTTGTCAATAACTGGTTTCAGTTCACTAGCTAATCTTGCCGCAAGTAAAGCACCCATAAGCTCTAGTCTTGGCAATGACAGCTTCTTTAACGGAGCCACTCTGGATTTTGAAGCTACAAGATTGATCAAGAATTCGTTCTTAACCTTTAACTTAACGTAAACTACTGCTCCATAAGCCTTAATGCTAGCATCCGAAAATGTATGAATTTCCAGTTCTGCATCTTGATTAATAAAAGAACCAAGTATATATCTCGGAACCTTTAAATTTTTAAGTTGTGGAGCTTCTTCACACCACCTCATCCACTTCTCGCTTATATCAGGAGGTAAAGCTTCATCCCAAGAAAGTTTTCTTTGCCAGATCTCCTGGAACAGGCACTTGAAACGGATAGTAAAAGGAGTCACAAGACCCAATGGGTCGAAGATTCTTCCAGCAGCCATTATTAGAAACCTCTTGGTGTTCCCTCTCTGTTGGAGAAATTCTAGCAAACTATTAATTTCTAAGGACAGGTAATCACTACATGGATCCCATAAGAGACCAAGAACTCTATGCAATTTATCCTTTAAATCTTCTGGGCATAACTGCTTGAATCCCATAGCTTTCCACTCCTTTCTTAACTGCTCAGAATTTGAAATCCACTTCCTTAAGGGCATCCCAGCATCTCTCATTATTTTTTCGGCACATTTTGAAATTTCAAAGGCAGATGGAACGTCGTCATTACCTGTGATAAGGTCATCTACATAAAAACAGGTATCAAGTGTTTGTACTGTAGCAGGAAAGTCTTTTCTGTACTTCTCTATATGGTTTTTAATAGTTACTGCCAATAAAAAGGGACTTGCGTTTACTCCAAAAATGATCCTTTTGAATTTATATACACATACATTATTCATATCGTCAATGAAAAGGAATCTCACTGCATCTCTATCTCCTTCGCGTAAAGAAATTTGCAAGAAAGCCTTCTCTATATCTGCCAAGAAGGCGATCTTATTCAAGCGAAAGAATGTCAATAAATGAAATATATTTGGGTTTAAATTAATTCCTTGATATAAACAATCATTTAGAGATAATTGTCCTGGTTCATGCGAACTTCCATCAAAAACAATCCTTACCTTAGTAGTTAAGCTCTCTTGTCTTACAATTGCATGGTGAGGTAAGTAATATAAAGGTTTATTCACTTCCTTAACTGGGCTCATCACTTTCTCAATAATTCCCTCACTCAAATAATTATTCAAGATATCACAGTACTCTAAATACAGGGAATTATTACGTTTCATTCTCTTAACAAGGTTTGCGAGTCTATTTTTTGCAACATCATAATTGTCTTTAAGTTCCTCCCAATTTCTTTTCCAAGGTAACCTAACCTCATATCGTCCGTCTTTAACACAAACTGTTTCACTGAACATCTCTAGGGCCTTATCTTCCTCATTTCTCAATTCGGTATCTTTAACACCAAGGGATTCTAACTCCCAGAAGTTTGCTAACTGATTATCTAAATCTTCGAAATTGTTTACTAATCCACAATGATAACTATTTTGTTTACTTAAATTCATAGACCCACTTACTACCCAACCAAACACTGTCTCTTGCAACACGATAGATTCCTCTTGTAATTTTATTTGATTTGGTTTGAGCAGCAGGTAAAATATATCAGCTCCCAGAAGAGCATCAATCTTCGTTGGTCTATAAAAATTTGGATCAGCGTAACAAATATTTGTTGGAAAACAAATCTTCTTAACGTCCAATTGCTTCGAAAGAGTAAGATCAGTAATATTGTCTACAATTAAAAATTCAACATTTCTTTTAAAGTCTCCATTCGAATTTTCTACTGACGTAACTAGCTTATTTTTAACAGTTAGAATCGAATTATTCAGGCCAGATATAGGAGCATTTATTGCTTGTTCTTTTATTTGTAATATATACGCGATTTCCTTTCTAATTAGGCAGACTTGACTGCCTACGTCAAGAATTGCTAAAATGTTTATCATTCCTCCGTTTCCCATTCGAACCTTAACCACGGCAGTAGACAAAAATGTATAAGCTTTTCGACCTTGAAAATGAAAACTTTGCTCTGACGCCGAGAAGGATTTATGATCATATTCGTAACTCGCTCCGACAAATGACTGATTTATGGAAGGAATCGCATTTTTTGTTTCGAAACTAATCGCGTTCGGATTTAATTCGCTTGAAATGTTTATTTCACTAGTATTATTCGGTGAGAAAGATGCTTTTTGATAATGTACACCATGGGATGAATTATTATTTCTTTTCTCAAAGTGAATCAGGGTGTTATGTTTTTTACCGCATTTAGCACAGGAAAATTTAGAAGAACACTGCTTTACACTATGGTTTGAAAAGCAATTAAAACACAATCTTTGCCTTTTTAGAAATTCAACCCTATCATTCACTGATATATCTTGAAATTTAGGACATTTATATATAATATGATTATCCAAACAGAAACTACACTTAGATGACTTCACAGTACTTAACAACACATTTCCTTTAGAACAATGCTTTTGGTTCGTGTTCTTAGAAACTCTAGACGCTTCTAAGGTTCTTGCATGATTTTTTAGAAATTCAATTAAGTCATTCAATTTGGGAACATTATTTTTCTTACCAAATTCGCGTTCGAACCATAATTTTGTTGAAGCATCTAATTTTTGTAACAATACATACGCAAACATTATTTCAGCAAACCCATCAATTTTGTGTTCTAAAATTTCTAACGCTCTTGTACATTCAAAGGTAATGTCAACTAAATTTAGTAAAGCACTAGCAGACTCACTGTGAATAGGTGGAATTGACATAAACCGCTTAATGTGGGCAAAAACCTGTTCTCGATGATTTGAAAATCTTTCTTCTAGCAGTGACCAAGCAACTTCATAATTTTGATCGGAAACTGGGATTGACTTTACGACTCGGAGAGCATCGCCTTTAAGGGCTGATAATAAATATTGAAGTTTTTGTCCTTTTGACAAATTATCGTTATTATGCACAGCAGCCTTGAATAAATCATTAAAAGTTATCCATTCATAAACATTACCAGTAAATGTAGGTAAACTCAATTTTGGGAGCTTTACATCTGGGGCTATTTTAGAACAATTATCAACACTTATTTTACCCTGTTCATTTTCAGTACTTTTCACAAAACATTTCACATTTAATTTATGTAAGAATGTTTTTAATCTTACTTCGACTTTTTCCAGACGAATCTCCATTTCTTCTAAATCCGATTCTGCTTCACTAATGTCCACTTTTACAGGCAATTTGAAGTAATCCTTTTGTAATACAGATATGCATCTTTTCACGGTGCATACAGTTTCTAGTTTTACTTCAAGTTCGGTTATAATATCTTCACTTATCGGTTCAACCACCGATTCTACAAAGGTTTCTAAACGGGTGATTTTACCCTTTAGGGTAGCTTTTTCACGTTTTAACGAATTAATTGTTTCTTCCATTACGAACACAAGTTACACAACACAATCGCTTCGGAAGAAGAGCAAACTTTTGTTTTCACGAACTCACTTATTTAGATGTCGCTGATTCGTTTCTAACTCGGGC
The DNA here is from genome assembly GCA_000611955.2 of Stegodyphus mimosarum. Classification (NCBI taxonomy): domain Eukaryota; kingdom Metazoa; phylum Arthropoda; class Arachnida; order Araneae; family Eresidae; genus Stegodyphus; species Stegodyphus mimosarum. Next base: position 906,742 of record KK116877.1, on the reverse strand, counting down.
TCGTCGGCCCATGAACAATTCTTACTTATAAATCACAATTTCTCAGTAACTCGAAAACACTTACAAGTTAGGACTGTAGCTTTATTTCACATCTCTATAATTACTTTAACACTTTCGCTACAAAGGCGGGAACACTCTCTTCCCACTGCGTGAACACACTCTCGGGTTTTTCCCTTTTTTTGCACAGCACTGCCCTCTGGAGGCATTTTTTATATTTTACAGTTCATATATCAAGGAGGTGAGACTGAACAGCCTCTATAAATACTATTGGTTCAAAAAAATCCATAAAATTAAAATTCACCAAAACAGTAACCCTCTCTAACCAATAGGAACAGACCAATAAATACTAACCAAAATTCTAAAAAAATCAGTCATGTCCTTTCACAGTGACAAGCCCCTATTTTTCAAGCTCAAAACCAAGGGATGTTTGCATAGCAAATCGGTTAACGTTGCGACTCTTCAGACAAATCCTAAATTTTTGTACCCGCATAATTCCATCAAGAAACGGCGCCGCTAAGCTGATCGCCTTTGAACGAGAAAAACACATGTTCGCCCCGCAAGATAAGGGGACGAAAAATGTAGCTGGCCGCCGACCCTTGACCCCAAAATTCTCAGCCCGTGAGAACGCAAAAACTGACTATATCTGTACAAGCTTTTTCGATAACTTAAAGAACTTTACCCAAATCAAGTGAAAGAATTTAAACAAGAGTATAATTTAAAAATTACATCTCAAACATGAACATTAAAATTTCACTATTCACTGTAAATTAATAAAATTAATAAGCACTGTAAAATAATACTTAATAAATCTACACAACAATTCCCCATTTTTATTTGTTGGAGTATTTTTACACTTTAAATTTTCAATGTTCATTACTCATGAAGGTCAAGAATAAGAAAAACCAACTTTAAATCATATCACTATAATAAATACTGCAAGGGTGGTGTCAAAATTGGGTGACAGACAAGATAAAACAACATTTAGTCAGTTAAACCAGTGTGTTCTAATATAACAGTAAATATCACAAGATAATACTCCAACAGTATAGTACAACAAGCGTTGTTATAAGCATAAACACGTTCATGTTTTAAATTAATTTATTGGGTCCAGTGTTCTAAATTATAAGTGAAAACATACAAGTTAAATTAAATTTTCATTTATTAGAGGTTAACAAAACTAGCAACAATATAACAATATATGGTGGTGGTGGTACAAAAGTCGAAGTGAGGAAACATTTAAAACATACCGACCGGGATACCCCGTGTGAAAATCACAATTTCTTGTCCATTGTCTTGTAGTCGACCATTACATAGTAACCCTTACCGAGGGCGGGCGTATACTTTATTTCAGCCATGAAAAATCTGGTAAGTAAAAAGAAAAAAAACAAGTTAGTAGTCGAGTATTTTAGAGCCATCCGCCCCTTTTCTATCTGGGCTCCCTCCTTCCTGCGACGACGGCCATCGGTGGTTCTCTCTCAGCAAATTTAGCCATCGTTCCACACTTCCGCAGATAGAGTACTCGAGATGGAACAACTGCTTTCTCATCTGGCGAAAAACTTCAGGAAAACTCCCTCTCGTAGATCTCTGCAAGCCCTTTTTCTTCTCCTCGCCAGCCCCTCATTTGGCGATCCGATGACGTCCAAAACCCGTCAGGTGCACGGCAGCCCTAGAAGCGGAATCTAAGTAGAAGGATGAAGGCAAGGGGGTTAAGACGGAAGTTGGCGGATAATTGCTGTTTTTCATAAGTTACAAGCGACCCACCAGGGTCATCAACCTGACAAATAGAAGCTAGCTTCGCTCAGGGTCCCATTTTAACATGGTAAACGCCTGTCAGAATGCGAATCATCCAGACCCCTCAACCTTGGCGTGGCGTAGCTGCATACAAAACAAGCTAATTCAGCAGGGTGCAGATTCGTACTTGGTGAAAGATATTTTTCAGACCACTGTCTGGCAGAGATAATATTCAGGGAAATTCCTTTCCAAGTGAAAGTCAAAACAAGTCAATAAATCTTCGATTCCTAAACGCAACGTAAAAGTTTTTTAGAAAAAAGAATTAAGGATTTGTTTTAAAGTACTAAATTAATAAAAAACCGAAGAAAATTTCTTCAATTGAAATATAATAATTACATAGAAAAAAAAATTATGTTTTCTACAACACCAAAAAAAGACTTTACCACCAGAGTCAGAAAATATGGATTCAAGCTTTACCAGAAAGAGGGGTACGTTAACAAAACCAATTAAACTTTAAACACCAACTTGTGTAAGGCAAATAACTTTAAAATTAAAAAAAAAATGACCTTAAGGGTCGACCTAACCAGAAGTTAAACACAAAACAAAACTAGTTAAGATTAAGCGTTAAACAAACAAAAAAAAATTAAATGGTTAACCAAACTACCTTAAGGAAAAAGAGAAAAAAAAATTTACTCAAGCAACTTAAATTTAGAGTTAACCAAAACTGCCAAAATTAAATGACAACAATTACTTTTCAACAAGGCAAATAAAAAAAATAAGATCAACTAAAAACAAAAACAAAAACAAATTAATAACTTTTAAGTCTGATAACAGAATTAAGATAAATCATTCAATTAAGATATTTTAATTCAGTAACTGAAGTATAGCTAAGTATGTATTACATAACAACTTAAACCATAAAATTCAGTTCAAGGGCAATATCGCAAAATGATTTTAAATTGAGCATATCTTTGGAATTTGCGATACACAGTCTCATGCGCTGGAGATGAAAATGTTTTTTCTGTACAACGTTGCCATTGCTCGCTCTGAAATCCCTGAGTTTGTTAATCAAAAATTCGTTAAAATTTTACAAAATATGAAACCGATAATAAAACAAATTCCAAATTTCTAATTTGGGCTTGCAGATGCGCATATTCGCAGTAGGATTACGTCATTCAAAATTGGATGGCTCTAGGTACCGTTGTTTTATCACAATGCGAGAAACATACATGCATTTATGTAGATTCTTAATTATTTAATTTCTTTAAATGTAATACAGGGCGATAACATTTCGTGGCAGCAATTTGAAAAGTGAAACGGACATTCAGAGTGATTCAACGCAAAATCGCAAAACGAAACCTATAGTCCTTCAGGGACAAAGCTTCTTTGGAGTAAAAAAAAACTACAGTTTCAAATATCATTCCACTAGAATTAGTTATATATGTACAAAATTCGTAACAATATACTTTAGTGTTTAACTAAACGTAGTTCTCCAAAACTAAAAGAATAGTATTCTGGTTAAAATTTGTTATACAGACTAAATCTTCTATAGTGACTATAACACTCTTAAAATTTCTCTGCGACTGTATGATTCTGTAAACACTTCTTTTTGTAGATTTAAATAATTAATTAACACTTTATTATTCATGCTGCACAATATGTAACTCACGGCTTGCCTAAGGTTGTAAATCTCAAGCAGGAAATTTATATAAAAGTAAATGAAGATTCATAGAAGTAGAATTGCATAAAATTAACATATAACAACATGTTAAAGAAAATGTAAGTATTGTTAAGAAATTTTCCGAAAAGGAAGAATGTATCTTTCTTATTAATGTAAAACTCGCTTCGGTTTATGAACTTAATTCGTTCTTGAAGGTCATTCGTCAACCGAAATATTCATAGACTGAAAAAAATTTAGACACTTATTGCCAGGCTTTGTTAATGAGAACTGAGTAATGGGAAATGTTAAAATGATGTTTACAGAAGGCTTTAGGTAATAATTATGGGGCATAATTTACTTGAATAACGCCTTTGAAAATATATGTTGCCGACTTGAGAGTTCGTAACTCGAGACACCGTTAATCAAACGATGCGTTTTTGCTCAGAAATTTTTTCCTAGAACTGAAATATTCGTGAACCGAGTTTCTGCTGTACTTTCATTTAGGGCAATGGTATTCAAACTATTGATGGTCGTGATCCAAATTTATAGTGGAGTCGCAAGATGGATAAAATCATAAAAAAATCGGAATTCATAGTATATAACTAATAGCTGACGCTCTGATAGAGGTCTCGACATTATTTTGGGAGGGCCATTTGCACTTTTGTGGGGGCTTTTGTTTATAACTAATATTTTGGAGTTACGGAAAATTGAATCACTTTATGCATTTCCTTACCCAACTTCTTCATGAAAAAACATAAAGTAGTGCTGCCATCTGTTGGCAAATTTCATAACAATAAATACTGTATTGATTACGATTACTTTTAAAATCGAGCCATATCATGTCCATTTGTTTCTTTGTTAAGCCTAAGTCAAAACTATTCCAATAATGGCAGCTGCATCGGCGACAGAATTTAGGGGAAGCAAACTCATATATATATATTTAAAATTATAATTATTAAAAAAAAACGGTAGAAAGTAACTACTCGGACGGTAAAAAGTCTAGGACCGCCCGAGTAGTTACTTAAGTTTCAGTGGTAAACTCAGTATTGTAGCCAGGTGTCGGTGTTTAGGTTGTTCCTCAGACAAAGCCCGTGATATGCATAATCATAGATTTTTATTTCAGATTTTTAATTAAGGACCGAAACCTTATTACACAATCTGCGCGATTAGCAGCAGGTTTCTTAAGCTTGAGCACAAAACACATCAAAATATAAATCACATCAGTATATAAATCATCAAAAATAAAAATATGGTGCTTTCGAATACCATCTGGGTATCCAAAAAAAAAAAAAAAGGAAAAAAAAAAAAATAATAAAAAAAAAAAAAAAAAAAAAAAAAAAAAAAAAAAAAAAAAAAGGAAAAAAAAAAGAAAAATGAACACTTTTTCATTTTTTTAATCGGTATCACATTAAAAAGATGAAACCTTTACGTCATAACTTATTTTTTTTTAACAAAACAATTAGATTACAGTGCAGTACCCGATGACTGTATACCTGTAAGGAAGTAGCCTTCACGGAGGACTTTTTGAGAGAAAACTAGCGTATATTTTCAGTATACAAGAGGAAAATCACGAAAGCTCTCTTGCAATAATAGTAGGCAACATACGTTGTTAATCGTTTGTGCAAGAATAGTTTTTGTACAAAATTTCAAGCAAGTGAATCTTTCATTTTTGAACTCACTCTTTCGTTATTTGTTTATCCGTATTTCAAGTGATGGTTTTTGAGTATGTTATTAGTTCATTCAGTTTACTATTTTTCATTTTTTATGTTTTAGCGAATCTTATTTATTACCAGAAAAAAAAAGACATTGATCACAATTTTTCGGGAAAATATAAGTATTTTTAAATAATATCATAGTACACAGTCCAGTCACATTAATGTGACCATCTGTCAAAAGCCAGAATAACCACCTTTCGCAGAGCGGACTGCTGCGAGACGTGCAGGAAGAGAGTCACATAGGTCCCTGAAGGTGTTCTCTGGGATGTTGAGCCATGCCGACTCTAATGCCGTGGCCAGCTGCGCTAGATTACGCGGTTGAGGATCCATGGCGCGAACAACTCGATCGAGATGGTCCCACAGATGCTCGATTGGGTTTAAGTCAGGTGAGTTTGCTGGCCAGGGGAGGACGGTAAACTCATCCTGGTGCTCTTCGAACCACGCACGTACACTGGCAGCTGTATGGCACCTCGCATTGTCCTGCTGGAAGATGCCATCATCCTGAGGAAAAACAATGCGCATGTAGGGGTGAACATGGTCCGCAAGGACAGATGCGTACTTGTATTGATCCATTGTGCCTTCCACAATGATCAGTGAACCTAGAGAATGCCAGGAAAACATTCCCCAGACCATAATGCTCCCGCCTCCAGCTTGGACCGTTCCGGCAATGGTTGCAGGGTGGTTCCTTTCAGAGGTTTCACGCCTTATACGCCAACGTCCATCTGTCCGATGGAGCATAAAACGCGATTCATCCGAAAACGCAACCTGTCGCCACTCAGTGGACGTCCAGCTGCTGTACTGGCGTGCAAATTCTAGCCTTCGCCGTCGATGAACAGCAGTCAGCATAGGTGCACGAACCAGGCGTCTGCTTCGGAGGCCCAGACGCAGCAATGTTCGCTGAATAGTACTTTGGGAGACACTTTTGGTAGCCCCTTGGTTCATTTTGGTGGTCAGTTGCTCAACGGTAGCCCGTCTATCTGCCCGAACGCATCTCCGCAACCGTCGTTCGCCTCTGTCATCTATGGCCCGTGGTGCACCACATTTGCCACGTCGCTGATTTTGGACAGTCCCATTTTGCCATGCACGGTACACTTTTACCACGGCGGCACGCGAACAGTTCACAAACTCAGCCGTTTCGGAAATGCTTCCACCCTTGGCCCGAAAGCCAATGATCATGCCCTTTTGGAAGTCGGATAAATCGCTTCGTTTCTGCATTACGCCAACGATTGAAATGTTTTCCGAAGCCCTCACACACCCTTTATATACGCTCAACTGCACTGTGCTGCCACCTGCCTTCTGTGATTGGTTATTTAACTCTGACATGGAAAGTACGTGGTGGTCACATTAATGTGACTGGACTGTGTAGTAGCGATTTAATAACAGGTATCTGTTATAATAGTGCTTCATGTCTCCAATTTCAAGAAAGCTCATTTTGAAAATGTAATTCAAAAGAGAGAATCTTTGTTCCCGAAAAAAGAAAACTTGTTTATTACTTAAATTTATTATACCTAAGCACTCGAGGACTGAAGAAATACCTTTTAAAAGGCATTTTCTAAAGAAAACTGTCGTGTTCACATTACGCTTTTGAAAAACCATGAAAATTTCTATCTAATCAGACCAGTATTCCTGTTTGCTTCGACTTGGCAGCATTTGATGGTCTTATCTATTCGTTTACTGCGGTACACAGCATGCTGTACAGTGAAACGAAAGTATTTTAACTCCCTGTACATTCAGACTTTTCGAATTCTTTGTTAGAAGTGTGATTTTAGTTTAATGTATATAAGTTTCTTTATTGTAGAGATATTTGTATATGAAGAAGGAATTGTATGAATCATAGCTAAGAGCCTTTGCGAAAAAAAAGGAATATAAATTATATGAAAAACTGAGATAAATGTTATTATGAATTATTTAATATCCTTTCATAATTTGTTTTCCATTTAGTTTAAAATTTTTTGGATATTTTGCAGGATATTAATACTTTAATATAACAGACATGGCCAAACTGCGGCTTGCGAACTACTTGCTATCCTTTGCCATCTCATATGCAACTTGTTTTGAATAAATATAGTTTGATTTCTTAATACAAATGGAATTTGAAACAAAAATCATGCAGTGCCACGTTTCTTTATTAATCGCTAATTTAATCTCTGATATTATGTATGTAAAAATGTGATGGATTTCGGTCCACTGTTGGCTTACCATCAGAGCAACAAGACGTAAAATTACAAATAATCCCATTCTGGTAATTACTATTCTAATTATGTTACTTTTTTTTAACAGATAATGATCATCGGAATACACTAATACGAAGTTGTTCAATGCTAATATTTTTATTTAATTATTCTCCTTAACATTTTTTTCTCTCAAGTCAATTTTAGTTCAGGCAGTATCTTCTTATATTCCTGTGCGATCCTATTGTTCACAACAGTTCTAATCCACCTGGAAAATTTGTTATTTGTTGTAGGGTGCTACTTTTATTCAGTCCTTGAATGGCATGAGTAACTGCTGAAGTAACCTGTTTGGCCTTGCAATCCATACAGAGCTCTTTTAATCTGTGGAAGAATTTTACGAAGATTTTATTTTTGTTGGAATGAACAATTCTGACTTGGTTGTCTCAGTTTTCTGTGGAACTCCTTCAAAATTAATTTCCTATCCCTAAACACGTCAGGCATTTTTATGCAATTGCTTCACAGATTTCGCAACCACTTACAATAATTTGCTTAAACTTTCCCATGAAACTCTATCTTTCGTAATAATTCCTTAGCAATCCTAGGTAAAAATCATAATTTGTGTCACCAATTGTTGTGTATGCTGAAATGTTTAAAGTCATAGGTAGAATCACTGGTTTGACAAAGATTTGATTTTAGTCAAAATATTGAATTCCTGTTTAATAAAATATTGTTATTCCAGATAGAGATCTATTACCTTAATCGTCAAATCTTCGTATCTTTGCATCAAGCAATGAGGGATCAACAGAATACAAACCACTTTCTTCTCCAAAGTTTCTGTCATATTGATATTGGTGATCCTCCACATCGAACATCTGTGCATGTCCACAGAAATATGAAGAGTTACGCATTTGTGTTATATCTGCATTTGTGAAATAAATTCATTATAGTAGTGATCGGTATGTTTTCTTTCTGTAACATTAGTTTTGATTTACCATGTATTTGAAAAAACAGTTCAAAATTAAACAGCTAGGTTGAAGAGTTCGGCTGGTAGACGGATGGAATATGTGCCTGATGAATGAATGTGAAGGGTTTATTATCTATAACCATTAATTTCATCTCTAGCGATCCAAGTACCAATACTCTATTATTTCTAATGCAAAATGGAAAACCTCTTGGTTATGAAAAGACGCTTCCTGAGCTTTTTGCCACTGTGAGTGTCAGAAATGCAGGGAGAAAAATCTACCTCTTGAAGACTAAATAGAATCTGAATGTGTACACCACAAGATAGAGTTGAAGCAAAAACCTAGTCCAGCGTTACAGTTGTCAACAACAAACCAAGATTCCTCAAATATTTTTCAGGTAATTCGACACATTCCTGTGAGCTGCCAAAAGACTCGAAACCAACATGTGTCAGATGCAAAATGGACCCTGTTGCATCATTTAAGGGCAGCGAATTTTCAACTAAAATTCTTAAAAGGAACTTTAATGAAAAACCAACTCCAAAGCTAATGAATTACTTTCTCGCCATTGCTTCCAGATTCAAGGAATCATCTCAAAAAAGAACTATAGAGAGAATTTGCGTAGTGCTTCTACTGAACAAACCATGATGGACTTATTCTCGAATAACAGTCTTAGCAATCTACTCTCCAGAGTCTTAGTTTTTGCTGAAAAATGCAAGAAGATGAAATCGGCAGTCCAGAAATTGAAGCTGGCACTCTAGCAGAAAGTTTCGAAGCAAAAGAAACTAGTTGTTTTCTAAAATCAGCGAATGAAGAAGCTAGACCGTAAACCTTGTGTAAGAGGTTTTCGACCCTTGATACTTTACCAATCTATTTTTGTTCCCAATATTTGGGTTCCGTTATTAGAAAACAGTCTTTCCTGTAAGGGAAGAGTAGATTAGTGAGTGTGGCTCCAAGAGCCACGAAGAGAAAAGTTCTGCTGTGTCGCTATCTATCGTTGGCTTAGGCAAACTCTCGAGACCGTTCGCTATAAAGGTTCCCGCGTATTCCTCTAACCCGGTGAAACAACGTGTCGATTTTCGAATCCTTGTTATATTCGAATACTTGAGGATTGGGTTGAAGGTACTTATCAAGAATAACAGAGTCTTTATCACGGGTAACCCATAATAGAGGCTTAAGAAATTTTCACCTGCAGTGCAGGCCGAGACGAAAGTAAGTGTGCGTATGAAATAAGAAACTATTAGCAGAAGGAAATGCCTTTACGCATAAAACTGATCTTAGTTACAAATACAACAATATCAACAAACAGATAAATATATATGCTTATCAATAAGATGTGTAATGTGGAGGGACCATGTGAGCAGTTTGTCTAAAGTGACACCAAGGTAACGATCTTGCCTAGTCCATTGTAGTGTGCCATACATATTGAGAAAAGGTCTTCGTCGTAGTTTCGTTTTCTGGTAAACAAGATTGCCTCTGAATTGTTTACGTTGATCTTAATTTTCCAAGTTGTGAGCCAGGACTGTAGTGCATGGATGTGTTTTTGGAGTGATTGTATTACTGAGCCATAAGATGCATTTTGTGAGAGAATTGCCGTGTCATCGGCGTACATAGCCAAGGTGGTGTGTGGTGATTGTGGGATATCGTTCATGTAGATATTGTAGTAAATGGGCCCAAGGAGACTTCCTTGCGGGACGCCCTCCTTGATAGCCCGTGAAGTAGAGTGTGAGGTAGAGTCCCTCAGCTGAAAGGAAGATGAGATAAGTAGCCCGTTCGTGTTGTGTTTGTTGGCGTGTTAGAGCCTTGACCTTGATGGTTTAGTTTATTGTGTCTGGTTTTATCAGCTGGAAATCTGGATCTCTGCGATTCCTTCCTGGCTGTGTTACGTTGCTAGATTAATTTGGGAAGGTTGGCATTGGTGGCTTTCTTCCTTTTGGTGTTTGAAGTGTTGTTTGCATTTAGTGCAGAGAGTAGGTCATTGGTGAAATTAGTAACTGTAGCATCTAACTCATCACCCGAGTGTGCTGTTGAAATGTGGAGTGAGGTGTTGTTTAAGGCTTTGGCATATCCTGCCCAGTTTGTAACAAAGGCCTTTTTAGTGGTGTACTACAGACAGAATTTTCCAGATTGATCATAATTGGACTGTGATCAGAGGATAGTTCAATGATGGTTTCAACACATTTGGAAGAACACTCTCTGAGGAAGAAATCCAAGGTGTTAGCACTTCTGTCATTGTAAAGTGTTGGGGTGTTTGGAGCTGCAATGGTAATTCCGGCTTGAATAGCAAGCATCTATCGTCAGAGGTGGAGGTTTGCTCAATTGTGAGATTTAGGCTTAACAGTTGCTAGCGCGTTGCCATCTGGTGGAGGGCTCAGGAACTGCATTATTTGGCTTCGGCGAAGTTAATTATCATTAATTCTGCTTGGAAACCTATTTTAACTTATCTGCTGGCGTTTTTGCTAACTGTATCTTTCCTATTAATGAAATAATAGATATTAAAAAGTTCGAAATTTTCTCATCATGTAGCCAGGCTACTGCTTCGTTCAAGTCATCTGGTGGCGGAGTTATCTTGCTGTGAAGTTTCTGGCTGTAGGAAATCTTTGGTTGCTTTTGGCTTTCTGAGTGTGTTTCGCTTCTAATCGTTTCGGGAAAATTTTCAGTGTTGAGATCTAGCGCTTTTGGTTGCTCTTTCTGAATTTCTTTTTGCGATGTCGTTGTGTTTTCGAAAACATTTTGGAGTGCGCTGTCGGTAGTCTTTTAAATATTTCGAAAATATTTTCCTTTTGTTGGTACATGTGAACGAATTTACGATACATTATCTGTTAATTTTTAGCTTATGAGTTATTTAAATACTTTAAAATTCATTTGTAAATCGTTTATGTTGATATCTGTGATCTGTTTCTTGAGTGTTTGGGAAAATCAGTATTTATCTTATTCACGTGAGTGAAACTGATGTTTTCTTAATTTTATCATTAGGACAATTAGTCAATTATCATAAAATGTTGGATTTGTTCTCATTATTCGACATACATATGAACTTCATTATTCGAAACCATTCCCTCAGTAATTCACTCAGAACTTTTCTATCAGTAATTAGAAGACGAATGCAATAAATGCAAGATATGCAGACATGAAGTAAAAGAAGTTTTCCAGAACCTAGGAAGAAAGATTATTCAGTAACATGTGTAAATATTCTTCAGATTCGAAGTTTATTTTGCAATGATGTAGCATATAAGACATAAATTTACAGGTAGAGAAATAGTGAAGGTAAAATATTTTGGAAAGCCTGGACTGTAATTGTATAATATTAATGATATTATAATTCCCTATAAAAAGTGGTTCCAGCGAAGGAAATATGCAGGCAATCTCTTTAAATGCGTTCACACTGGTCCGTTGGTGATAAAAATGGAAGCCCTGAAAATAATAATAATAATAATAATAATAACTTTAAAAATGACCAAAAAGAATCTGAAAGATTTCAGACTTCACATTACGCCTCAAAGGGGCGTTTTTTAACGTTTTCTGTCTTACCTTATTAAATATCGTAGTCTTCCCACTTTAACCATAAAATTCCATTCAACAGCAACATAGCAAAATAATTCTAATATGAGCATACCTTTAGAATTTCCGATACATAGTCCCGCGCGCTAAAAATGCTTTTTTTTTCGTATAGTGTTGCCATTGCTCGCTTTGAAATTGGTGAGTTTCTTGATAAAAAATTTGTTAAAGTGTTATAAAGCATGAAATCGATAATGAAACAAATTCTAAATTAGGGCATCCAGATCCCGATATTCGGTGGAGGATTACGTTATTCAAAAGTTTGTGGCTCTAGATACCGTTGTTTTATCACAATAAGAGAAAAATATATACAATTATGCAGATGCTCCGTTATTTTTTTTCTTTAAATACAACACAGGGCTCTAATATTTGGTGGGAACTATTTAAAAAGTGAACCGACATTTATAGTGAAATAACGCAAAATAGCAAAACGAAATTAATAGTCCTTCAGGGCAAATTGCCTCTTTGGACTAAAAAGATAAAAGAAAAAATATTTAAAAATTTGAAAGCTTTCAGATTTTATATTACATTCAAAAGCGGCGTTTTTTTAACGTTATGTGTGTTACCTTTATTTATTAAACATAACTGTTTTTCGCACTTAAACCATAAAATTCAATCCAACAGCAATATTTCAAAATAATTTTAAAATTAGAATATCCTTAGAATTTCCGATAAACAGTCTCACGCGCTGAAGAAAAAAAAAAAATCGTACAGTGTTGCCATTGTTCTCTTTTAAATAGTTCAGTTTGTTAATCAAAAATTCGTTAAAGTTTTACAAAATACAAAATAGATAATAAAACAAATTCCAAATTTGTGTTTCCAAATTCCCATATTCCGACGGAAACGTACGTTATTCGCTGGAGGAACCGTTGTTTTATCACAATGCGGGAAACATATATACATTTATGTAGATTCTTCATTATTTAATTTCTTTAAATATAATACAGGGCTGTAATATTTGGTGGCAACATTTTGAGAAGTGAACCGACATTTCAACGCAAAATGCCAAAACGAAATTAACTGTCCTTCTGGACAAATTGCCCCTTTGGACTAAAAACGCTTTTCGCGTATGTCGATTTCCACCAGGCGGAAACTTTCGCTTCAAAAGTTGTTATATGCGCTCACTACATGACTCGTCATATCGGAAATTATGGAGGAAAACGTCAATTTCTGTGTGGTATTTTTACAGTTATTTTTTCCCATTAAAATGGATCCAATTTCTGCTACATTGAAACTTATTTTACTTCTTGCTTTACGGAGGGGTAGCAGAAAGTAGTGGCTTTATATAATTATGTGAGAGATGATTGCAGGAAAGAAATGCAAATAATTTAATTATAAAAGTGTAGTTGGACTATATCAAAGTTTCTTTTAATTACTTCAGCACAACGCCTCATGAATTCAATGAACTTCTAGCCCTCGTTCAACCATTTATCCCAAGGCAGACCAATAATTTTTGTCAGAATATCGCAGAAAAGGATTGTTTGAAAGATAAGAATAGGATATCCAAGAAAAGGATCGTTGTATCTGAAAAGAAAGGGATCGTATATATCTGATTTACTTTATTTGTGAATTTTGTTTAGTGATAATTAAAAATTCTTCATTGAAAATTTTGATTTTAGAGAGTGAGTTTTTCCTGGAGAACATGGTAATATTTTTGCATGATTTATGAGCTTCCCTTAATATAATTGGTTTAATTAATGTAATACAAAATATTTTTTTATTGTGTGAAGAACATAAGATTAGTAAACTAAATATGACATTTGGAAGAAGTCAAAAATTACTTAAAAAAAAAAAAAAAAAAAAGCTAATAAACAATAGAAATTTAAAAAGCGTTTTAAAACGTATTTTCTGCTTTATGTACATATTTTTTTAACCTTAAATGTAACCATAATTACTCCAATTAGTCATTCATAAATTAATGAAGGCCACTGTTTAAAGTTATATTTTATAAACTCAGTTTTGTCTAAAACTCACTGAAGTAACTGCAATTAACATAATATTTCTTTTTCTGTTGTAAAAATTGAATTCCGCAATTTAATAAATTTTTTAATGGTCTTTCAGCCATTCATAAAACGAGGGTTGTTATTTTGGCTTATCTTCTATTGGCTTTTGCCAGGAATTATTATTAGTAGGCAGTTCATCATTCTTAGTGCCACGGAGGGTAAGAAAATCTTTTTGATTAAGTTGAAAATTAGGAGATTTTTTTTTTTTTTTATGATTTTCTTCCGTTTCATCTTCTGTCTTTTTAGATTTTTTTGATGTTTTTAGGAATCTGCTACAATCTCTACACGAAGATACGTGATGGCCACCACAAAGGGCCCAAGTAGCTGGTTTTTCATCTTTTTTTTTAGAAGTGCATTGGAAACCTTCCTGTGGACCTGCGCATTTCTGACATGTATTTTCATTACTGTACAGATCTCGTGTGTGCCCGTACCGCTGGCACTTATGGCACTGCACAGGACCTGGTTTTGATTTAGATGTAGCAACAAAGACATGCAACGTACTGTCTCAACTAGAAATAGTGGTAGATTAATGATATTTCCTTCGCTGAAGCGTGTCATTTGTTTTATTCTTAGGAATGAAATGCCTTGATAGAGTAATTAATTAATTCTGTATTTGAATTTCTAAGAAGCTTCTTAATTAAGGCTTCCCTCTCGGGGCTTGACGTAGAGAATTTTGCGAAGCTACTGGCTAGGATCTGTACCTAGTCTCGGCCACGGGAATATACAAATTAGGAACCCAGTGGTTCTGGAGGTTCCGGAAAGATCATTTATTGGGCGGCCCGGTTGTCTGGTACGTCTTAGAACAGAACGGCTCAAGAAGCCCAGGATTCGCTGGGTAATGACCCTCTGCGAAGGGCAGCCCAAGGGACTGGTAGGTAGCAAATAGACACCAGTGGCACCGTGGGGAATTAACGCCAGGTGCGTTGGCGCCGATCTGTCCTAGGTTCTGGGCCAGGGGTTGAACCCCTGTCCCATTCGGAGGGACGTTTTAGCGCCGTAAAGTTGGCGAAAAAGGGAATGCGCAAAACCTTATCTTAATTAAGGTTTTGAGTGGTTTTTCTTGAGTTAATCCTGTATGTGTGAAATGGCCCACCGCGTTCGGTAAAAGTTCTAGTTACCGTACGATAATCATTAATATTATACTCTGATGTTTAGAGTATCACCTTTTAGGTTGCCCGCTAGCTTTTTTGACTCCCAGATCTTCAATCTCTTCTTTCAGCTTGCCCCATCCGGCCGTAAAATCGTCGAGAATTTTAAGGGTATGTGAGTAGCGGTTTTCTTAGGTTGAATGAAGCTATTACCTTCATTATTTTTCTGATCCACATGGTCTTCTGATGATAACTCATAAAATTTGCTTTCTGTGAGCAGGTGAAACAGGTTCCGTTCGTGAAAGTATGCGTTTATGTGTTTTAGTGGATGTTTTAAACTCCTCTTCGTCAGTAGCAGTTTTCTTTTTACGAGTCTTCTCGATGTTACTCGAGTTACTCGATGTTCTTGAGTGTTTGATTTTCTATAGTTTGGCTTTGCGTCGCATTCATTTTAAATCTTTCTTGGTCCATAACAATGGAAATGCTTGAATTAAACTTCCGATCTCATTAAGTTGGTGAACGATTTCAGGATCGGTTTCCTGCGAGTAAGGTTACTATGCATATCAAGAAGCTGCAATTTTGTTTTATCCAAGATAGATAAGCTGGGTAAGGGGTCATTATCATGAATAATATTAAATTTCTCAAAGTATAGATTCACTAACTCATACGCTTGATCCGCCGTAGACTGAATATGCTGATTCTCACTCATGTCTGTCACTTACAGTATTGCCACGTCTAAAAATAAACAATCAGTATTACCAATAATCAAGATAAAACGTAAACCAAAGTAGCCAGAGAGGCGATTTCCAAAGACAAGCAAAATCATTGAAGTCCAGTCTGGGATGCGCTAGAAAAAAAAAAAAATTCAAACCCATCTCCTAGAGCTCAGTGGTTGGAATGGAATAGCGCTGAGAAAATCATCATGACTTATGTACAATCACAACATTTTCGCAATGCTGTTCTGTCCTTGAAAAATAAGAATATGTTTCTTCTAAAAATAGGTTAAAATTTTTATGAAATTTTTATTTCCTAAACAAGAATTCTCTTCTGAGAGTAGGAGAGCAGTTTACAAACAGTAATCTTAATTGCAATAAAAATTTTCATTACGTAATGCCAAAAGATCATGTATTTATTAAATTAATTTTCGAGTATTACCATATTAAATCTTGTGAATGAGTTAACTCAGGGTTTGTATTTCATACTTGTGGATTTGATTTTTCTGATCTATCCTCATCAAATATAAAAATCAGAGGACGTGTATTTATGCAATAGTTATGTTGCTGTATTTATATATTTAGCTACTAAACTAATGCATTTAGAGGTAGTAACTGATTTAACTACAGATGCATTACTTGCTAATACTAAATGATTTACTACAATTAGAAGACATAAATGTAATGCCATAATGTCAGATAACGGTACTAATGTGGTTGATGCAAAATCAGAACTGAAAAAATTACATAGTTTAGTTCTTAAATCTAACTCTGATTTTGCAAATTTCTTAACACCTGAGGGTATAAATTGGAAATTGATGCCAACTAAAGCACCAAATCTTGATGGTTTATGGGCAGCAGACATTAAGTTATTTAAATACCATCTTCAGCATAAAATAGGAAATTATAAACTGATTTTAAAATATGTGTATTAAATTATGTATTGTCTTATACATTAAAACTTGCCAACTATAAATTGACTAGAAGAATTTTGGTCTGTTGTCGTGCAGGTTGAAAGTATTCTCAATTCTCTTCCAATTTTGCCTTTATCAACAGATGAGAAAGATCTTGAGGCCTTAGCGCCGGATCATTTTTTAATTAGACGTTCAATTACTTCTTATCTTGAACCCGACTTGTCCCATCTTACAGATAATAGAATTTCTAAATTGTGATTTTTACCATTTAAATTTCATTCAAATTATACGGAAACGCTGGCAAACAGATTGTTTTAATCATCTTCAGCAGCACACCAAATAGTTTCTTAACAAAGAAACTTTAAAGCAAAGTATGTAAGCTGTGTTAAAGTAACATAGTTTTACCCCATTTAAGTGGTCTTTAGCTAGAAGTGCAGAAGTTTTACTAGATATGGATAATAAAATAAGAGTTGTTAAAGTAAATATATCAGGCGATGTGTATATTAGATATACTAGTAAAATTTGTTTACTGCTTCTCAAAGGTAGCAAGGCTTAGTATTATAATATTGTGTACTTAGTGAAAATTGTGCTCTACACTGAAACGGAATTGTTTAAAAGAGCAAATAAGATTCTAACATAGTGATTTAGTTTATGTTCTTTATAATGTTTGTATTATTTTATACTATATTTCACAATCATCTGTTTACATTATTTTATGCTATATTTCAAGATGGAAAATTTACCTATTAGTTTTCAGATTTGGACTGTAGAATTAGTTGTTCTTAAAATTCTTAAATTGTGTGTTTATAATTTACATATTAAAATTGGAATTTAAACGGGCGACGGTATGTTAAGTTAGAATACAGCGCCACCTATTGTAGAGAAAAATAATTCATTTAGCCACTGAATTCGGCAATATACCAGAGCGTATTAGTAGTGTAAATTAGTAATTACCTTTGAGAAGTTGTTTGTTTTCCGTTAGTATAAGCAGCTCATTTACTCGTAATTTAGAATAATAGAAACACATTGCAAGGACAAAACTTGAAAATAAATAATGAATACCTCTTCTCTTTATATATATATATATATTGTTGCGTTTTACGGGTTCGTGGATTTGAGAGTATCCGATGAAAGCACGATGCAGAACAATAAAAAGCACAATTTATATACAGGAATCACTATTTACAACACCGTTCCAAAATTTCCTTTAAAAGCGTCGAAAGTCTACAATAAATACGCTGAAACAGTCAGCAACACAGCTTCAGGCTGTAACTGTACAGGTAGCTTCACGGCAACACTAAACTTATAATAAACACCGTGGAACAATCACCAATACACTGTCAAGCTATACTGTAAAGATAGCTTCACGGCAAAGCACTATCTCGATTGCTTTCCGTTCACAAAACTCTCGCGTAGCTTAGCAGCTATTCTCACAATAATCACAACGCTCACA
>KK116877.1:856607-883891 GCA_000611955.2 Stegodyphus mimosarum | reverse complement strand
AAACACCGTGGAACAATCACCAATCCACTGTCAAGCTATACTGTAAAGATAGCTTCACGGCAAAGCACTATCTCGATTGCTTTCCGTTCACCAAACTCTCGCGTAGCTATTCTCACAATAATCACAACGCTCACACTACTTCACAATTAACTCGCAACTCTGCAACTACTAACTCCTCGCTCTCGGACACGCAAGGGTTTATATAGCTTTTCTTTAAGTTCGACACGTTTCGAGAAATATCTCGACAGGAAGTTATTCTAGAAGCTTCCCGATTGGACCATGGGATATCGCCAATTTGGTCGCCAAATGGGCGATAAAGTACCCAATCTGGCAACCCTACGATACACTATTTTATGGCAACCCTAGTGCTATGCCGGAAAGCTTACATACAGGCGCAACCGCCGAATTTTTCGTAACAATATATATATATATATATATATTTTTATAAAATTTTGTTCGATGGGAACAAAAAAATACACGTATTTGAAAGTAAATAATTCTGAACTTCCTTATTTCTTATTACAGATTTAACCTATACAACATTTCTATTTTGAAAACGTTTGCAACCTTGGAAAAAAAAAATATTTTCATCGAGAATTAGATGCTCATCGGCCAATTTGCTTCTTTCTGTATACTTATTTTGGAAAGTCCTTCAAAAAGATATCCCTTCCATTAGCCAGACAGCTGTTGCATGTTTTGCTTTAGTTAAACAAACCAAACCAAACATTATTAATTTTTCAACTACAGGGAAAAAAAAAATCTGAAAGGTTTCAGATTTTAAATTACGCCCAAAGGGGCGTTTTTTAACGTTTTGTGCGTTACCTTTATTTATTAAATATCATGTTCTTCGCACTTAAACCATAAAATTAAAATTCAGTTCAACAGCATTATCGCAAAATAATTTTAAAATGAGTATATCTTTAGAATTTCTGATACACAGTTCCGCGCGCTTTAGATAAAAAGTTTTTTTTTTCTTCGCCGTAGAGTGTTGTCATTGCTCGCTTTTAAGTCGTTTGAGTTTGTTCATAAAAAATTCGTTAAAGTTTTACAAAATATGAAATACGTAATAAAAGAAAGTTCCAAATTTGGGCTTCCAGATCCCGATATTCGGGTGGAAACCTATGTTATTCGAAATTGGACAGCTCTAGGTATCGTTGTTTTATCACATTTCGAGAAATATATATATACATTTATGCAGATTCTTAATTATTTAATTTCTTTAAATATAATACACAGGGCGATAACATTTGGTGGCAACAATTTGAAAAGTGAATCAAACATTTATACTGAATCAACGCAAATTTGCAAAACGAAAACAATAGTCCTTCAGGGACAAAGTCCCTTTGGACTAAAAAGAAAAGGAAAACAAAAATCTGAAAGGCTTTAGATTTTAAATTACATCAAAAGGGGCGTTTTTTAACGTTTTGTGCCTTACCTTTATTCATTAAACATCACGTTCTATGTACTCAAACCATGAAATTCAGTTCAGCAATATCACAAAATAATTTTAAATTGAGCATATCTGTAGAATTTCTGATGCACAGTCTCGCGCGCTGCGGATAAATATGCTTTTTTTTCGTACAGTTGCTCGCTTTGAAACCGCTTAGTTTGTTTATCAAAAATTCGTTGAAGTGTTCCAAAATATGCAATTGATAATAAAACAAATTTCAAATTCCAAATTAGGGTTTCCACATGCCCATATTCTATGGAAGATTATGTTATTCAAATTTTGATGGCTCTAGGAACCGTCGTTTTATCGACGATGCGAGAAACATACATAGATTCATGCAGATTTTTTTTGTTTAATTACTTTAATACAGGGCTCTAATATTTGGTGGCAGCAATTTGGAAAGTGATTCGCCGTTTATAGTTTTCAACGCAAAATGCTGAAAGGAAATTAATAGTCGTCTAGGGCAAATTGCCCCAAAAAGATTTTTCACACGCAATACACTTTCAAACAAAGCGCTATCAGGCGAATGGTCTGGCTACTAGGGCGTTTTCGTAGTTTTCCCCATGTATATCACGTGATACGAGCCAATTTCCCTTACAAAATTCTCCATGAAGGCACCCATCCTCTTAAGCAGTGAGTACTCACGTGTTTTGCCATAAATAAATAAATTAAACCCAAACAAGGCGATTATTCTTATTGAAAAACATTCGTAACGGAGGGTATTTATCTTTTAACAAGCACGAATAAAAATAGATCAAATTTGTATGTTTAAATTTTGAGTAAAATTTGTACGACAGTATAAACTATATAGCTTCATTTTTAGAATTTTTAAGACGTTGCTCATTTTCATTTTTAGTAGTAATGAAAATAATGTGAAATTGTATTCCAAATCATTACAATCTGAAACTTTTTCTTCAAATTCTTCTCATAATATTAATTAATTTACGGGAAATCCATTCGCGAGCCGTGTAAAGTTGCTTCGGTGGTCGCCTGCTTGTGACAACAGCCTTGAAGGACAAATGATGCGCTTTAATAAATTTTGCTCTTAATCAGTTTGAAACTGAAAGTGGGTAAGAAAGTTGCGACTGTTTTTGTTAAATATCCGGTAACCATGCGTCTTTGCGAAGAGGGAAATCTTAACGGAAGAAAGTTTTCTTAAGGTGCCGCTGGTTGGCGCCACATTCACAGGAAGCAAGGATAACTCCTGCGCATGCGTTGGAAAGAATCTATTTCTGATCTTCAACCACATTTGCTCGAAAAAGACGGCTGACTAAAACTATTGCGAGTTTTGTGAATCTGGTGTAGGGTTTAGTCGTGTCTGGGCTTTTGTTTTTGTTGTGTTAGCAAGAAAAGATCTCTTGTTCGAAAATGGGTTTAGGCGGATGTTATGCTTGTATGAAATATCTGGTCGTCGTTTTCAATCTTATATTTTGGGTGAGTGTTTTTGTTATTTTTTTTTTTTTTAATTGATGGGTGAAATGAAAGAGATAAAAGATTTTTGGAATATGACGCGATTCGCGCCAAAATTGTACCGTGTGCCCTGATTGCAGGAACGAATGGATGTTTATAAAGAGCTCTTCGTGCGAGGCCCACAGATGGGTGTCACGTGCATTTTGTGGATTATACTGAAAATAAAAAGCGTTCCAACTTTTTTTATTTCGATGTTCTTGTGAACTTGGCAAACTTAGCGCAAAAGTAAATACACTATGCAACGGATTTTATCCACGTATTTGCCAGTTTTTAAAACTTTCTGTATACTTCCTACGCTTTCTAAATTTAGAAATTTGACGTTTCCTATGTTTGTTTTCATATGTTTACGACATGAACTGTAACCGTTTATGATTATGCCCATGAATGAATTCATACGGGAATTTTTTAAAATTATTAATAGTTTATGTTATTATAATTTAAAAAAAAAGGTGTGTGTTAATGACGTTTAGGTAGTTGATTACAATGGTATGGTAAATATCTGTAATTATAAAATGAATGTATTATAAATTAAAATGCAGTTAAGAAAACAAATTGGTTTAAATTAGCAATATGCTCATTGGAGTAGAATGTGGATTATACTTGAATTTACTATTTTCTACATTAATTTAGCAGCCAGTATGTTGAAGAAATGCGTTAGCTGCTTTTAAATTGTTCAGTTTTTTTTTTAAGCCACACAGTTATTATTTAAAGGATAAATTAGATATTTTACGTCGTGTGGAATGGCAACACTTTGGAAACTGGCTAATATTCAGGTTGTACAGAAAGTACATAAAATATCTGTGGCTGATGCAATCGCAACACTTATCAAATAACGTGGAATGATAAATACCATGGATCTGTAACGTAACGTTACGGTACAAAAATTTTTGAAAGACGTTTCTAACATCAAAATAAATATTCAAAAGTTATATCATGGAATTTAATGAATTAAGTTCTCTGGTTTAATTAATTGATCAGAATGAGTTTGATCATTAGTTTTAAAATTTTACTCGAAGTCGATTCATTTAAAATAATTCCAAGGGAAAATATTTATTACTGCTAGCAATCGCTTGACACAGAATATTACAATTCGAGGAATACTAATTATCTTTTTTTTATTCTTTTAATATGCTACGGAAAAAGATACATAATTACGTAATGACCATATTTTTTGTACTGTTCTGTTATCGGGACCGGATTCAGCAATGTATGTATGTGTGTATGAATGTATGGGTTCACGTAAGCGTGTATATAAGTACGTACGTACGTATGCGTGTGTATACACTCACAGATATACGCATCCATAACACGTGGATACACACATGCATTTCTGATTTCGGTCCAAATAACAGAAGAGTACCATATTTTTTTTCAGCAAAATGCTAATGAAATGCAAATATGGACTGCAATGAAAGTATTTTAGTTGTGCCTTATTGTAGCTAATATTGCAGATATCACCAATAAATATGAAAAATACTGCTTGCTTTATTGGCTTTTAAAATTAAAGCTGTGATAAATATTTGAATAAGTATGCTTTCCCTAAAATATCTATGCTTATGGGCAGAATTTTCTATGAATCATTTGCTGCGAACATCTGATGTGAAACAAAAGCATAATGTTTTCTTAGTAAGTGTGTGTGTTGGGGGGGGAAGTAAGATTTTTCGAATTAATTGTGATTGGTGATGAAACTTGATTCTTTTCTTATGATCTCGAGATAAAACGGCAGTGATCTGCTTTAATTGGAGAAGGTTTACTACGGCCACAAAAACTTCGGTAAACCCTCATAATTACAGAGGAGATGTTGCTACAAGCTATCGCGTCATTTATTCCGTTCTCATCAAGCAGGTTTCTAGCAAAAGAAGGTAATACAGTTCTCGCCTTCCTCTGATTCACCAGATTTAGTACCTGCAAATTGTTTTCTCTTCCCTAAACTAAGTCTTATTTCCGAAGATTAATATTTTGTTATCATTGAAAAGATTAAAAGAAATTTAAACAGAGACTAAAGAGTATTTCGAAAGATGAGTTCCCTGACTGAACCAAGCAGCTGTTCGAACGTGCCAGGTGTTGTATGAACTTAAGAATTGTATATTGAACTTATAAGAATTGTGTATTGAAGGCTAAGAAGCAATAATATTGTTTTCTTCAATTTTTGATTTTCTACGAATTTAGACTTAATAATTTTGTTGATGTGCTGTGTGTGATTGATATTTGTAATCAGTATATATTTATGATTATAATAATTTAGGTATACATTATCAATAAATAAGAATCTTGATTTTATAATATAATCATAAATTCATAATAATTGATGACTACATTAATTGAATTTTTTATGAAATATTACGATTATTCTTATGGGTTATTCTATCATTATTACGATTATTCTTAAACCATGTTGTCTAATTTTACACACTTTAAAATCACGTGCATATCCGAAAATTTTTCAAAATTTCGTATGAAGGTATTAAACAATCTCATCGTATTATATGTCGCTAATTAATGACCGACTTCTGCTTAATTGAAGTCTGTGCGCTTAATAAATTAAATACAGTATAATGCAAAAGCTATTAAAATACGTCAGCAATTAAAAAGAAGTCATTAGTCGGGGTACACAGTTAAATTAGTGCCGAATTTAATTTTCTTTTTACAGTGTCTTAATATAATTTTGAAAAATCAGTAGATTCAGATTTTTCGAAGTAAAATTTCGAAGTTAAGCTAATTAAGAATAAGAAAAAGGGTAATAGCATAATTATTCTCTGACAGTTATCTCTTGGGTTGCATCTGATATTAAACAAGAGTAAAAATTTTGCATTCTGTCAAATAAGTGTATATATATACGCGTTATTTGAAAAAGCATATTTTTTTTATTTGAAAAGTATTTATTTTTGGTATATAACACCTTGACGTACCTTGTAATTTTGTCTTTTATATTATCATCACAATAAGCACTATTGGTTAATTATGTGCGACTGTATAAAGTTGAAGTCCTGATAAATAAAAAAAATAAAAATAAATAAATAACTGGATGAAATTTGAAGGTATTTGTATTTTGTATGTATATTGATATCTTTCTGAAAGTATAATTGATAAAGAAAGTATCTCCATGTTAAATATTATATTCTGCTTAGTATATTTAATGTTCTTAGAACTATTTTTACTCGGTTTGTTTTATGTTCTTTGTGGATTGTTTAAGCGATATGATTCATCTTTGTTAGTTTTCATTCATTATTCTAAAATGAATGTTTTAAAGCCTAAGTCTTTAAAGTAATTGATGAAAAAAAATTAATCTATATTTTTAGCAATAAGTTTTTTTTTTTAAAATGGTTTCCTTTTCGTGATGAATGTCCAATTTTGCTGACGATGTGCCAGCTTAGAAATTATTGTATTATAAATGACTTCAGAACAGTTGTTTAATTATTATGTGAGATGTACTCTTCGACATTACTTTTGCATTGGTGACGGGACAGCCGGTCAGCTCTGGGCATTACTTTCATTCATTTCATCATATCTATTGTTATCATTTCGAAATTCCTGACGTCCCGTTTTCGGGCTTAAGTTCTACCTTCTGTCGGAAACAATTTGTAAAAATTTTCTTTTCTCTTGCTGCCTTGGTAGTATATCTTGTTAAGTAACGAAGCCAAATGTATTAACAGTTGGGATAGTTACTGACCTAGCAGCCTTTTTTGTTGGCAATTCTATAGCCTGTTTTTCATTATTCATAATCAGATTCATCGAAGCGACTTCTGGCTATCCTATTATTCTTTTTATGAACAAATATTCGATGGCGGCTCGCGTGTGTTGTGCAGCTATACTTTCGTTAACTGAACGTTCCTGTACGAAAATCGGTAAAATATCATTTCTATAACTTTATTTAATATTATTTTTTAAAATTTTAATACCTATTACTGCAGATAGTAACAGTACAGGACGCCATTTTTTTAATAAATATTTTCCTGTTTTAAACATTTTCTAAATACAAATTCATTTTAAAAGTAACCTTGGCTATAATTGTAAAGTAAAAGAAATTTCTTTCTCTGAAACACAGAAATAAAGATCTAAGCTTTCGAACTGGGGAGTGAATCACTTGGGATGGGACTATTCGCCGTCAAGACATATTTTTCTTTATACAACTGTAATATATCATGCCGTATAATGTTAAGAATAATTCTGTTTAGTTTTATAATTTAACTTAATTTAATATATAAAATTTTTTTGTGTAGAATTTTATACAAATACTTCGTTACGCGTGACATATTAATTTTAAGATAGTAATGTGCTGACAAAATTCTAGAGTTATTCCGTTTTCAATTCATATTTCATAAAAATGTCAATTTCCTGCTTGCGGAGTGATTTCTCTGAAGTTCTGAAATTTCAAGAAATTTCGAAGAGTCGTGTAAATATTGCACCAATTCAGTTTTAAAATCGATAATATAACTTCTGTCATATCAGAGGTTTAGTCCCAGTTCTCTTTAATACTGACATAGTTTTCTAACTAACTATGTGTAATTTCTTTACATCTCATATTTGTAAACAACTATATATATATATTACAAGGAATCTTTGCTAAGTATACAAAAGGTAAACAGAATTATTAAACTAAATAAATTTAATACGAGTATAATACGGCAAGAAATAGTACAGTCAGGTAAAGAAAAATATGTCTTGACTGCGAAACGCCCACAGTGAAATGGCGACGGCGAAAAGTTCTAGACCCACTTGGGAAGGCGCTGTTCCCAAGAGAATTCGAACGTGACCTTCGTAAAAGAACTTCTTTACGGAGAACTGAGTTCGTTTGTCGGCAACATACTCTCCAAAGGAATAGACCAACCTATCCTTTGTTTTATCCCTACGGTCAACTGGATGTCGGATGTAATCCAGCATGTCGGCAAACATCGATAGTAAAGCTCAGTAGATTTGATCTGTCCTAATTATGAGGGAAACTTCTTCCCACGTCCAAGTGATGGATTACGGAGTTCATACCACCCTGAGTGGAAATAAGAAATCTTCTCCTCCTTCATTCCCTGCTATGGAGGTAAGACTAAATTCCTACCTCCATGTTCCCTACTACAGTGTTTTAAAAGTCCTCATGCTGCAAAGACATTGCTCTTACAATTGATGCCTTCTTCAGGATTTGAAACTTGTCCCAAGGCTATGACAGCCGCCTTTCCAACCACGATGTCAGTGGGAAGACTTTCAGAAATACTAGTCACTTTGTATTCTGTTATGAGGCATTGTGAAATACTTTTTGGATAGTATATCCTTCTCCATTTTTCCCGTCAATGGCGCGACGCAAGTTATGTTCTTGTTTGAAGAACTAGAGGGCAAAATTCTGATGTCTTATCTGTTGAACTTTAACGTGAGGTACACTAGCGATATAATTCCATAACTTCACATTTTATTGTTATTTATTATTTAGATCTTAAGTTAGCAGGCTCTTAAGCTCTTAAATCAGTAAGGACAGGTCTCACTTAACTGAAAAATTTCAGGGAATTCAGTTTATAGAGTTCAATTTTATAAAGATTATCTAGCTCCATTAATAAATGAAAAACATGGAAATGCAGTTTTTCGAAAAAATTTTTTAGGAATGCAAAATATTTTGGGTAATTTTTTGTTCGTGACTCGTTGGCGACTTACTTTGGCGACTAATGCTTAAGCATAGCGTCAAAACTCATTAAACCTAAAGCACATAAGGAATACTGTAGTTGAATCAGATTTAAAATATGTGATGTGGACACTACATGACTTCCTGGTACGGCCTATTAAATTATGCACATTTTTTGCTGCACTTCATTTAAATTAATTTTCTCGAATTTCATTAGAGATATATTTCTCACTCAATAAATTCAGTTTTCACTTTGTGGTAAGGCAAAAATGCTTAAAAACTCAAAACGCCTTCATTAAAACTTGTAATATACAGAAAAACGTAAAACACCAAATACAGTTAAAAGTAGTAAAAAAAAATTACGATTGAAATTAGAGTTTCTGCTCAAAAGCATGCTATTTGGCTAGCGACAAAGAAGACGAAAGTTTCGATGCATAAAAGTGAGGTTAACTCTTGCTCACCCTGGGTAAAAAGACACTGAATTGGTGCACCTACTAACTTAATTCACTACTGTACTGAGAATTTCAAATGTAAACAAGTGGCGGCCTCGTTAGTGTAAACTTTTAAGTTGGTGATAATTCTACAACTATTGCATGCAGAGTAACTAAAGGCATAAAAACCTTAACCGGAAAATAAGAACAACATAATTCAATCATTTTAAAGCAAAAAATGCACAATTTACCAACGTATAAGAATAAAAATACTGAGCTCACCTAGCCGAGTAACCGAGAGACAATATATATATATATATATACTGTGTGCGTATATATATATATATATATATATACGCACACAGTGCTGCAGAAATTTTTAGACAATTATCTTAAATTATTTCTGCACAAAATACACACAGATATGTATATATATGTTTGGCCCGTCCGATTGCAACGAAAAAGGGAGTTGCACAACCATATGTTATAGCAGTCTCGTATACAAGATTTCAGCGTTCTACGGCTACTCATTCTTCAGCTGTGCGAAATACATACATAGGCATTCAGACGTCACGAAAAAAATTTCTTTTTAATCCAATTTACAATCAGTTTTGAAAAAAAAAAAAGAGTCCTTTATTCTGTCCGTACTTACAAATGTCACGCATTAACCTCGTTCAAATGGATTCGAGAGCGGTAAAAATGATATTTTCGTCTGAATATAATATTTGAAATTTTTCACGATTTCAATACTTCCTTTACTTCGTACAAGGAAGTAAAAAAAATTATCGTGTCTGCATTTTGTATATGCAAAGGAGATAAGGATTTGAATATTAGAGATTGCAGTTTAATAGTTCAAAAAAGAAGTAATTATTAAAAATTGAAAAGTATGTACGTCGTTAATTTTTTTTTTCATTCGTCATGATTAAATTTCATAAAAAGAATGGTTGAAGATCATTAACGTTAAAATATTTTATTAAAACTGAGGCTAATAATAATGATCCTTCTCACTGTAAAAACAAAGTGCAGTTTAACCATTGGCCGCTGTTGCGTAAGTGAATTTCATATAATTCTTATCAGCTGGAGGCTTCTTTCGTCATTCGTTGCAATGGATTGGTCGCCATAATGAACGGTCATTGCAACGAACATCGATTGTTCTGTTTGAAAGAAGAAATGTAAGAAAATGAAGGGTTAAAAAAATCGAATTATTTAATGTTGTTTTAGTTCTCAGTATGTGCTGTATAGAGTTCCTGTGTACTGCTGAAATATTACAATCCAACTAAGTAAAGAATATTATTGTGAAAAGTTGTGCATCTTTCTTTATTCATGTTAAGAAATGCTATCGTGAACGCAACACTTAAGTGCTGTATGCAACAAACTTTGAGAGCAAATTAAAATGTTGCTTCACAAATTAAATTCGAGACACTTCAAGTTGAAAACCGTTTACGACTGAGTAAGACTGACACCAAAGTATGAATTTTTCTTTTGAAAATTTCGTTTAAAAATCCATCATTGACAGCATATAAAGGATGAGTTCTTAGAAAATTTTAAAAAAATTACTAAATTAAGTTAGAGATTCTGAACAAACCTTATTTGGAAGATTATTTTTCGTTCTATCCCGTGGTGCAAAGATTAAAGTTCTGCGAGGATTAGCTTGATCGTTAAACAAGGATAAATGAGAAAATAAAAAGAAAAAAGAAAAAAAAAAAAAAAAAAAAAAAAAATTTATTACAGCATTAAGTACATAAAAAGTTAAAAAAATATAAGAAATCTATGGTTGATTTTGGAGGGGAGGGGGACGTAGGGAAATATGTTGCCATCGTAAATGCGTATGTACGCAAAATTTCAGCAAAATCGGTTCTATTGAACTGGATTGAAAATTGATATTAGGACTTATTGAAGAACAACAAAGAAACAATAGAAAGATTAACCTGAATCAAACCGCGAGAACACTATTGGGTAGTATTTACATTAATTGAAGATGTGAATAGTTTTTTCCAGTATAATTCTAATGAAAAAGTTCCAGTGCGTAATTTATTTTATTGGCTAAAAGAATTTTTATGCTCTGCCGTTAGTACAGGAAGTTCCCTCTGTAGCGATTGTCATCTATTCTGGTCCCTTGCGAACAGCGAATTGGATTTTCAAGTTGAGTGGCCCCACGGGGTCCCGGTGGGTAAAAGGCTGGGTGGTCTTCTTGGTACAAATCTAATAAAAGAACTCTGATAGATTTCTTTTGCCAAAGAGTCAAAAAAAAAGTACCAAATCATTTTAGCTTAGCTATTTCAGTACCTGTGACTTATTGCTAGTGAAATAAGCAGAGATTCTTACAGCTGGAGCCCTTGCAGCAAATGAGCTAGCTGCAAGGGTGTTTTCGGGGTTTTCCCTGTGTATAACATGGGTATAAGCCAGTTTTCCTTAAAAAATCTTCCATGAAGGCATCCCTTTCCAAACTGGACTGCCGCCTTTCATCCTTTAAACTGGACTGCCGCCTTGGTTGATATAGGGGTAAGCGATGTTAGTTGCCGTATAGATTCGAATTCCGTAAAAAGACTGGATACTTCTAAGTATATAGCGTCTTTGCGCTTTGCGGGCGCTGAAAATACATCACAAGCCGAAAGTCTACTCGACTAGTTTGGTGCTAGAAGTGCAAGGGAATACCTGGGGGTCTCTTGAAATTGAAAGTGGCTGGGCAAAGTCGTATATTTTAACTGTCAGGGGCCCATTATCATGTCAACGACAGACGCAATTCTGCGCTTCACAGCGCCTTAAAATTTTTTGAATTTGTTCCAATTTTACAGTCAGATAAATTACTGTGGCATAAATCAAACCAACTCATGATTAACCGGGATAATACTGAGCACAACGTATCCGGTTAATTCAGAATAGCGGTTAATCTGTGTGTGAACAGAGAAGGAAAATAACTTATATTATAAATAACAAAAAAAAAAAAAAAGTACTATTAACAGGTTAACTATATTTTCAAGTAGTTTAATTTGGAGAATGAGTTTATTTAATTACGGAGATAATCAGTATTCCAACATTGATAAAATATCGATAGAAAACATCGAAAGAATGGAGGAACTAAGATATAAACGGCATAAAAGAATAGTATTATAAAAGGTAAACAAGGTCATTGATGCCAGATTGGTGTTTCTGTTTTCTATTAGAAGTTTCTGTTTTTTAATTTGGCAATATTTATATTTTCCGGATGTGCATTACGTACTTACTGCTGTGAATGAAAAGAACTTCCCATTTCTATGCCATCATCTACTATCACTCTTATTTTCCAAAGAATTCTCCCTCCCCCCTTTTTTTGTGTGTTATCTATGTGCAGTTTTGTTTTAAGCTGATTAATTGTGATCGTTATTTTTGCAGCATTCTGCAATATAAGGACGTAACTTTTTTTACGTGAGGGCCAATTAATCCGCAGCCAAGTTAATCCGTCCCCAATTAATCGGGTGTTGACTGTATTTTAGAAACGACTATAAATAATAAAGCCAACGCAGTTTTCTGATATCTGATTACGACTAGACATAATTATTTTAATTAAATAAATTCATTAGTATTATCAATTAATAAATTTTAGAATTTAAAGGCAGTAGTTAGGCGTTAGTTAAAGTTTAAAAATTTAGAAGGCAACTAAATAAATAAATTTGGACATTAATTTGCAGTTTAATGAAGCATTTGTTATTACTGATTTTTCTTTCTTCTTTCTGAAAACATTTCTTTCTCTCTTCAACAACTCAGAGAAAGTGTTGTTTTCGCAACGGAAATTTCGTAGCATGGCGAAATAGAAATTGCTACCATTTCACATGAGGGAAATATTTGTTGCAAGCCTTATGGCAAACCATCCAGTTAAAAAAAAATAAAAAAGGGGAAAAAAAAGTAGTGTTTAGCTATGTTTTGAGTAATCAAGGCTTTTCTTTATTAAATGAATGCAAATGCAACCGACTGTCCACATTGCCGTTATTTTTTATGATGGAATAATACCACAGTCATTTCTTTTCACCTTCCCTTCACCGTTTCGCTTTGCAGTTTGGAGCAGCCCGCTTTAAACACGTGTTTTCATGCCTGCGAATTTATTTATTTATTTTATTTCTATGTATCTTGAATTTTTGAGAATAAATTCTTAAATTAATAGACTTAAGCTAACTATTTAGCCTAAAACTGTTTTAAGGTAATTAATATAGTTGGCTTTTGATTAATTGAGGGTGATAATTTAGAATACGTTCATGTTTAATCCAGATTAACGGCTAATTCGAGAGGAGACCCCTCCCCTCGAAAAAAAAATAAAAAAAAAAAAAAAAAGAAGAAAAGAACGTGTTATAATTAACACAAAAATACACTTAACAATTTACTTATATTTTCATGCAGTTTAATTGGGAAAATAAGTTCATTTAGTTACGTCAACTAATTCAACATCCAAAAGAAAAAGAAAGCACTGTAAATAGCGGAAGACTTCATCGAGTTCAAACAGGCGTAAAAAAAATCGACTAGAACTTTTTCTTGCATTCATAAGTTTATATACATTTTTCTCAACATTTCAGTTTAAAATCTGATTCTCCTAATTTTATTTTGCTACGAAATAGTATATTCTTTTATTGGTCTTTAAAATCCTGTTAACCAAAAAAGTTACAAAGGATTAAAATTTTCAGTGGTTCTAAAACAAACTCTTCGCCCTCTTTTGAAACAAGAATAATAAGAAATTGGTTGACTTTCTAGAATTTTAAAACTTACCGCCTTTTTTTTATGTGTGTGTGTGTACTTTTTTTTTTTAACTTGCTCATGGTGTTGTTGTTCTGGTCGAAACGTTGCCGTCGATTTTTAAACTAATTTTCTGATAGGCTATGAAGTTGGAATTTGGTACGCATTCATTGTGGATAACAATACTGGCGAAGCGATTTTTTTCTTCAAAATATGATTTAGATTTTAATTTTGAAACGGTATTTCCCACATATATTCATTTAATGAATAAACTAAAACTGTCAGAATTTTACTGTTTGCATCATCGGATAGAGGAAAAGAAAATTTTTTTAAGTGAAGTTTATGTGAGATTTTTAACATAATTTCTAATTTTTTCGAAGAATCGGATTTGTTTTACTATTTGACGTAATTATTGGAAAAGAGCGATTATTGGAGGTTAAAAAATGATTTTTCGAATGAATAATTTGATTGATAACGTGTTATTGAAACTAGAAACATGAAAATAAAATAAAAGTTTTTATAAAGGAAACTTTTATTTAAAACTCAGTAAAATAATTAATGAAGGGAAAGGAGAAAAATAATTTATCATTTTATTCCCCTTAAGGATAATAATTAATTTAATAATTCTCTCCATAAAATTCATCTATAATTTTATATCACGAATAAGAAATGCGAAGGGGCTCGAATAACAAAATGTAATAATCGAATTACATTGTCAAAAGTATATGCCATTACCTTTTTATTTTATAAAAAATTTCAATTTTACTATTATTTACTGTTATTTAAAAAAGTATTTGAGAATGTTTATGTTTCGAATTACGAACTATTAAACTGCGTATTGTTTGGAAAGGAACTATTATCGAATTCTCTGGCATCATTTGCTATCACTCTTGTCAGTCCGCGTACTTTTCTTTTCATATTTTCCGTTGTAATGGTAGTATTTCCATCGTTCCGAAATAAAGAAAAACGTTTTTTTAGACGGACCTGTTTATTTGGATGGACTGCATCCGGTTAATCAACCCTCGGTTTAGCTGGGGTTGGCTAGATGAAGATCAGATTGCAGTCTCTCCTCTTTCAACGAATTTCAAGGAATAACTATAGTTTCCGTATGTATTTATTTGCTCCTCTTTCAACGAATTTCAAGGAATAACTATAGTTTCCGTATGTATTTATTTGTTTATTTTTGACTGATGTATTTCCGAAATAGTATATATGGATTAAATTGGAAAACTAAAGACTGTTTTCCTTTTCTTTGTTTCTTTTTAGCCCAAAGGGCGGTACCCCAGAAGGGGTATTGATTTCGTTTTGACATTTTGCGTTGAATCACTATACACGGCGTATCACTTTTCAAATTGTCTCCACCAAATATTATCGCCCTGTGTTATAGTTAAAGAAATTAAATAATGAAAATCTTGATAAATATATGTATGTTTCTCGCATTGTGATAGAACAACGGTACTTAGAGCCATCCAATTTTGAATAACGTAATCTTCCACCGAATATGGGCATCTGGAAGCCCTAATTTGGAATTTGAAATTTATTTTATTATCGATTTCTGTAACACTTTGTTTGATTAACAAACTCAACGATTTCAAAGCGAAGAATGGCAACACTGTACGGGAGAGGGAAAAAAATATTTTATCTCCAGCGCGCGAGACTGTGTATCGAAAATTCTAAAACTATGCTCATTTTAAAATTATTTTGCAATGTTGCTATCGAATTGAATTTTATGATTTATGTGCGGAGGCCATGACGTTCAATAAATAAAGATAACACACAAAACATTAAAAAACGCCCCTTTGGGCGTAATGTTTGTTATTTTTTTTTTCTTTTAGCGCATTATAACTTGGTAACCAGAACCGAAATTATTTCATACCTTTTATCCCAAGTAACTGTCATAGCACTATTACTTCACATAAAAGTATAAAAGCATGTTTTGAAATCTCTAAGTCTCTACTTTCGGTGGCATGCTTAGTTTATGCCGAGCGGGATGGTGATGTGTCACTTCCGCACGCGACATTTCCGCGCATCACAGGTGGAGTATGAAATTTTTATAACAGGTGTAACCAACCATTAGCAAAACAGGTGTGACATCCGCACCGCCAAACAGAAACGTTCAATCAACCTATGATTTATTCACGTGTGTGTGTTCCTTTTAGAAAGTTTACTCAAAATGAATTTATCCTTTACAGGGGAAACCATTATGCGCTCCTCAGAAGCTATCGGTATTTGCAGTAAGCTATCGATATTTGCAATTTCGTATTGATGCGAAGTTACCAGATGGAGATATTTTAAGAATGAAAGATGCAAAGAACGGACGACGATGCGGACTGAAGTTTCTTTTGAGCTTCGTAACATATTCGTTCGTCTGGTGTAGCCGCAGCGAAAGTTAAATATCGAATGCACGTAAACGAGTTAAGTTGGCCCAGTATCAAAAAATTTTAATGATGAAATCAATGACTGTTTGATAAGGGTTATGGCTTTGTAATCAGTATATCATCGCCTCAAAATTTCAAATCAGTTTCTTCGCAGAATACGTGTTAAAGGCCAAAGTTCCTCGCTGAAACTAGTTAGTTATTTAATTGTCCTACGATTTTACAAGCTTTCTTTTGTACGATAGCCAAAACACAGAATTCTGAATTTTAGCACTGAAAAAGGAAGATAAGTTTTGAAATACAACTTAATTTTTTAAGTGGATGGAACATTTCAAAAGCAGCTACAAACAGTTTTCTCAGGGTGTAGTATTTGCTGTAATATTTAGTGGAAAGCTGTTTTGTAACAAAATCTTACAGGGTTTAAAGTAAAAAGGCATATAGGCGGAAATAATACTATGGATTTTGAGCAAAGAGCAGTTACTCCCATGAGGTGCTTGTTTCTGAATGCAAATGCATGTACACTGCTGGCCACCGTAAATGCACCACCCTGAAGGAAGCATACAAATAACATGAAATTTACAACATGCATTAGCGGAGGTGAGCTTTGCAAATGATTAGAATTTCAGCGCAGACGCACATCACGCGCGCCTGTGGCGCCACTTCAAAGCGCTATTTAAGGCTTGGAGTTTTTGACGATTTCAAATTCGGCAATTGTGTTTTTCTTGTGCCTCCTAGTAAAGAGCGATCATCGTTTGATCAAGTATCCGAGTTCGACAGAGGAAGGATAGCGGCCTACCGAGAGTGTGGATTATAGGGAAAGCGATAGTCGTGTTGGACGAAACCAAACAACTGTAATGCGTATATCTGACCGTTGGATGCAGGAGGGTACGACGGACCGACGTGTTCGATCGCATCCACCTCAGTGCACCACTTCACGTGATGACAGGAACATTGTGCGCATGGCAGTGACGGATCGCTCAGTCACATCACGAACCATAGCACAGCATATTCAGTCTGTAACGCATCATCCAGTGTCTGCGCGTACCATTCGACTTCGTGTACAGCAGAGTGGTCCGTCCGCAGGATGTCCATTGCTTCGTCTACCCTTGACTCAGAACAACAGACGTCTCTGCCGCCAATGGTGCGATGAAAGAAATATGTGGACGGCAGAATGGAATGCAGCTGTCTTTACTGACGAGTCACGCTTCTGTCTGCAACACCACGATGGTCGGATTCCAGTCTGGAGACAGATCCAGAGAGGATACTGAACAGCTGCGTTATGCACCGCCACACTGGTCCTGCACCGGGTATTATGGTATGGGGCGGTATTGGATATCACTCTCGCACTCCTCTAGTACGCACTGCCGGTACTTTAAACACCCAGCGCTACATCTCCGAGGTGTTGGAGCCAGTTGTCCTTCCTTACATTCAGGGCTTGCCTACAGCCATATTTCAACAGGATAATGCGCGACCACACGTGGCACGCATTGTCCAAGGGTTCTTCGTCAATTGCCAGATTGAATTGCTTCCCTGGCCGGCTCGCTCTCCGGGTCTTTCGCCGATAGAAAGCATGTGGTCCATGATTGCTGAACGATTGACCCAGATTACATCCCAAGCTGCCACACCAGATCAACTTTGGCAACGTGTGGAAGCTGCTTGGTCTGCTGTACCCCCAAAACACATCCAAAGTCTCTATGAATCAATGCCGAGGCGTGTGGCAGTGGTGATCTCCAACAATGGCGGCTACTCTGGCTACTGATTCTGGAAGGAGCCATACTTCACAGAAGTCTATAAATTTAATCATTTGATACTTGGTCAACATGTTATCTACTAAATAAATTTTGTTGTGATATCTCTTGTCTTTTTTGGTGTTGCAATTTGGGTGGCCAGCAGTGTATTATTTCCTTTTTGGGAGCCGATTCAACTTAAACTCGCCCAATTCGTAATGAAAGACAACTTAATTTAAAAGTGTTATAAGCAAAAGTAAGAAGGATAGCTTACTAACCGACTGAAATTAAAAGCGAGGATCAATATGCTATTTCTTTCTCATCAAAATTGTCACTGGCTGCTAACCAGTGTTTGACTGCTTGAAACCACCGAGCACTGGTAGTTTAGGTTTCAAACCTCTGCGAATGGGTGACTGTATGGATGCTTCCGTCGTTTTTACCCATGTATAGCAGGATTATTAACCAATTTCCTTTAGAAAAATTATTCACGGAGGCATTCCTACCTCCTAGACCCAAAGCCTTCCTGTGCGGTGTCGTAATCAGAACAAATTCAAACCAAATTTTTACTGGAAACTTTGAAGAACGCGTTATTCGTGGTCTAAGACTTTCTGGGCAATTTCGATATAGCAGTTATTAATAACGACAGAAAAGTAAGAACTTGTGTTTGTTATGTAAAATGTATATGCATAGAGAGACCTACACTGTAAGACTGGAGTAATGTGTGCGCGATGGAGAGGCGGTAACGTTATAGCGACATTAGTTTCTTTGGAGCCATGAAATGTGAGAAATTAAACTGCACTCTCGCAGTAATACGAATCATGGATCAACCAATTCCTAGCTGGAAGTCTAACCAGTTACACGACAGGAGTACGCACGAGGGATTGCGGTAATTTATTTTAATGTGTTATTCTTATCCATACAGTTTATGCCCATAATCTTAGACATGAAAACATTCAAGATTATTCTATGATGTGCATAGTGAGGTAACAGAGACATATGTACAGACCCCCCTATTTAAAAATATTCCGTCATTACACTAATATTCCGAACCTGGGCCTGTAATTGGAAAATAAATTGTTATTTTTATCCCTGATACTTTTTATTTATTATTTTTTTATTTAATAAACTGCATGTGTACACTTAGACATGCAAAGAATACTCTTGAGCATTACTCTTCCTGTGTGGTTCTATCGAATGAAATTCTAAATTAGTTTCTTGTGCCATGTTTTGCATAATGTGATTTCTTCATTCACTTTTTTGCCTTCCTTTTTTCTCTATATTTTGTTACTATTCTTTTTAGTGGAATGCAAAACATGAAACGTTTAGAATATGCAGATTTTCTAAACATCCTCCAGATAAAATTTGCCATAAATTCTGCATCTTTGTAAATTCCAGATCAAACTGTTTAGCTTCTAGAAAATAAACAACGTTTTGTTATTTAATCTCAACAACTGGAGCAATATTTTCCTTTCACAACTGGAGGCGGTAAATCGTTTTTTTCAGTTGTATTAGTGAGAACGTTTTCGAAGATCTGGAAGCTCTTGTGTGTACTTATTTGAAAACTTCTGCCGAGTTCTTTTATTTACCATTTTTATTAATATTCTTTTTTCAACTCACGGGTTTTTAAGTTGTTAAACACTGAATACTTTCACGTATTTAAAGATCTGGTTTTAGCAGTTAACAGCATCGTATGACCATGCAGGAAACGGAATCAAGTCATTTTAAAATTGTGTTTTTCTGAAAAAATTGTAAATAGCCGATAATGGGGAAAAATCACCGACCATTTAATTCTTTAATTTAATTTTTATATATCTGGAGTTTAAAAGTGGGTATTTTCTTAGTTTAGAAAATGTAGAAGTGTAAGAAAAGAAATACCATTTTTGTAGATTTACCATTATAATCCAATTAAATATATATGTATATTTTAGACAATACTTGAATCTGTTATCATAAAAAACGAATTGAATTTCATTGAATTTGCATTGTATAGTAAAACGATTAGGGTAGAAATACGTTAAACCACGAGTTGTTGTAAAGGGTTATTTTTATGGCAATTTTTAATAGCAATGATTTTTGCCAGACAAAACATAGATATTAAAGAAATATCTCAAACTAAAATCTCCTTATGTTAACTGTCGTATTATCTATTAAGAGGAAAGCCAAAAGACGATTATGGTTAGTAGAAACAGAATATTTTTAGAGTTTAGACTATTTGATATATGTCGCTAAATAGGATCCTTTGAAACTGGTAATGTCGTTGTGTGATATTTTAAGAATTCTTTCCATAGTTTCAGATATTTTTATAATGATTTCAGGCCTGTAGGTGACCATTCACATGGAAAGTGATGGCTTATTGTTGAAACATTTTCTTGAGTTTTTACACGAGAAAACCTTTGTGTAGAGTCATTATGTTATATCGATGCAGAAAATATGAAAAATGTGCTATGCCCTCTTCGGGATTGGAAAACCGAACCTCCAAATGACGCTTCGGGCGTTCTTCCAGTTAGTGGCATGTGGAATGGAGGGAGAAACTATATGTTAATGCTAACGGTTAATTAATAAAGGCCTCTGATCAGTGAAAACCAGTCCCTGTGCTCTGTTCCAGTAGGACAAAATGCTTAGATAATTTTATTCGTACTGTTGGCATCTCAGAAGTTTGCCGTGCAAGCGTATATGCTCTACAGTGACTAGCCGTTTCGCCAATCTTGATCTCCAACAGAAAACTTCTGAGATAAGTTGCTCAGTCAAGATGTCGCAACCGACACAAAATTTGCTAGAACAGGTCAGGGCCCAGTCTGCATAGGATGAGTTAATGCAGGATTGTTTTAAGGATCTTTAATTATATTCCATGCAACGATGTGTTAGCAAAATGCATTATAAATAATGGCAGCTCAACGTCCTGATAAGAATTGCAACAGTTTTAAGTTGTGGAATAAATATTTATGATACTATTCTCATGTTTTAATCATTTAGTTCTGCTAGCCATTTCAGACCAACACTTCTTTCAGGGCGCAACTTTTCTTCTGGTGAATGCATGATTGATTGTATGTAGCGTTTTAATCCAAAGGGGCAATTTGCCCAGAAGGACTATTAATTTCATTTTGCGTTGATTTACTATAAGGGTTGTTTCACTTTTCAAATTGTTGCCACCAAATATTATCGCCCTACATTATATTTAAAGAAATTCAATAATGATGAATCTGCATAAATGTAGATATGTTTCTCGCATTGTGATAACAACGGTACCTAGAGCCATCCAATTTTGAATATTGAACGTTTCCACCCGAATATGGGCATCTGGAAGCCCACATTTGAAATTTGGAATTTGCTTTATTATCGATTTCATATTTTGTAAAACTTTAACGAATTTTTTACTAACAAACTCAAGGATTTCAAAGCGAGCAATGGCAACGTTGTACAGAAAAAAAAAAACATTTTTATCTTCAGCGCGTGAGACTGTGTATTGGAAGTTCTAAAGCTATGCTAATTTTAAAATTATTTTGCGATATTGTTCTTGAATTGAATTTTATGGTTTAAGTGCTAAAACATGATATTTAATAAATAAAGGTAACACACAAAATGTTAAGAAAAAGTCCCTTTGGACGTAATTTAAAAAAATCTGAAACCTTTCAGATTTTTTTTATTATTAATATCTATTTAGCTCTCTCTTTCTTTATCTGTATGCATATATATATAAGATGTAACAAAATTCGATGGCTGCTTTAACAAACGATTGGCGACCTCAAAATTAACTATTTTAGATTTTATGTTCTCCCCCCTAAATTCATCTGTTCTCCCAAATTCGAGATTTTTCCGTGTTACATAACAACCTAAAATTAACCAGTCACAGATTAGCTGTACTTATGCATCATACTTACTATAAATACTTGGTCGCAAAATCTACGTCATCCCTTTTTCTAACTTCTGCTTTGCCAACATCTCCGCACTGCTTTGCTGTCTAAAAATGCCTACGTCATACCTTTAAAAAAACCAGTATACATAAAAATTATTGTATTTAACTATTTAACTCTGATTGGATAAAGGCTTTGTCTACCGATAGTGGGCTGATACAATTTATCGTGGAATAAAGTTGTTTTTAGAAATGGCCAAGTCTGGAAGTTACTGGTTTATGCATCCGTCTATTGAACTGCGAATCGAAAATACTACAGGTATATGTATATAAAGAAATATATAAATAGGCTAAAAATTCGAATTAAAAAACTAAAATAATTTTTTTTAAACCTGTCCTGCGCTGTAGCTGCAGGATTGAAGTAGAATAAACTTAAAGCATCTAAATTAATTAGCAAATTGGAATAAAAACAAGGCAATTCCTCTATAATTTGTGTGTAAGATACTAATTTTAATTTGCTGTTGGCCCTTAAGTTTCCTATTTAATTTAGTTATTCCCCCTGACTGTCTTAAAAGTGGTAACTGGGTATAATAAATATCCCTCTAAACTGCGTCATTTCAAAATTAAGCCGTGCTATATGTTTCTTACATTATATGACACAGATTCTTACATAAACCTTCAGCCAATAATAATACTGACCATATTTTGTAGCAACCAGTCAAAATGAAAACGAACAAAAATTGATTTATTCTAGACCGAACCTTCGTATTTCTTTTCAGCATTTCTCTTTCCTAATATAATATAGCGAATATTTAAAATAAAATACAGTAAAAATCAAAGCTGCTAATAATTTAGCATCAAATGCGTAAACCCAAAAGTAAAGGACGAAAGTATAAGATTGATTCAGGTAAGCTGTTTCTCATGGGATATACTAAATGAATTTTATGAATTTCAGGAGAATTTTTATATACCTATTGTTGACGTAGTTCAGCTTGGTTTACACAGCAAGTGTCCGTAAAAAGATGTTAACTGTCATGGCCGATTCAGCACTTTTATTTTTGGACAAAATGATCATTAATAAACACATTCTTAATTTGAATTACACAGCACGAAAGTCGCAATCAGCGCCTCCTTTCTTGTCTACATTTAAGCCCTTTTATGTCATTATGACAATACAATTAATAAAAAAGAGGTAAGTGGCGACATATTGGTTGGGCACCTAGCAAAAGCAACAATTTGGCTAGAATAATTTAGTTTATCCCTACTGATTGATTTTAAGTTTTCGGTTCACAAATTTGAAATTATTATTGGAAATTATTACTTAAATGTCACTACTAAAGAAGTTAATTATAATTTAAAGTGATTAAACAAAAGCAGTTACTATTTTTACGGATAGAAAGGCGAATAACCAAATTAAAAGGAAAGCCGAGGGGTTATTGCAAAATGAAGTTAAAATTTTGATTTACACACACATTTAAAATTAACATCAATCTGAATTTGAATTTTGTCTAATTTTAAAAATCAGAGGAATTATATCTATTCCATGAAATTTCCAGACTGCACTTTAGCGAAATCAAATATAAACCAGCTACAGCTAATCAAAAGATTTCTAATAAAACAAAGCTAATTAATTCCATGAGGATTATTTTTGGAAATATAACGAGATGTCATTAATGAGAATGCTGTTCAGTTTTATATATCTCCGTTTACCATAATTGGCAGTTTAACTTTAAAGGCAATATTAAATTGAAAATTTCCGGCATGTGGATTTAATTCCTAAACTTTCTTTAGTTGTAAGCCTTCAGCGCAATTGTTCATATTAACGATCTCTAGAGCCCGCTAAAATTAATTCCTTTCTCTCCTTTTCACTAACACTTTCTCCTTTTCTCTGTTTAACCTTAATTTTCATTTCACGGGTGGCAGCATTATTTATTTTCGTTTCATGGAATCGAAGCAACTCTCGCGAGTTTATTTTCTCTGTGGTGTCGTATAAAACTTTGCTGAAGAGTTTAAAATATTTAATTGGTGATTTTAGTTAATGGTTTTTAATTTTCTGCAAGTGTTTAAGAGTAAGAAAAATTAACGTAGTACTTAATCTGTTAATTAAAATTTCAATGAAAATGTCTCCGATAATAATTCCGTAAATCGGTAAATCGAATATACATTTTCAATTCGTGAATGTACATTTTCAGTTCGTACGTTTTCAACACCTGAGAATTGATTCTTGGATTAGATAATGTTGTATGAGTTTAGATATAAGCTGGGTACTGTTATATTTCGGACGAAATAAACTGCATAGAAATCTATAACCATTCGTTGCTTTGCTTTCCCTTTCGCCGCCACTCTTTCTTTCTTTCTTTCTTTTTTTCAATTTAATAGGGACACATATATGAAAATTCAGTGAAATCCTTACGACGGCCACCACTGAAACTGGATTTCACTAGCTGTATAAAGGATTTAATTTCTATTTCACATTTATAAAATTCATAAATATAATTAGAAAATATAATAAGAATATATATATAAGAAAAATATTTTTTAAAATGTATATTTGTGCAGTTTTATTAAAATTTGGTATAGGGGATTAATGATCAAAGTAACCGTATCAAAATATTCAGGTGTTCCAAGATATCGAAAGATAATCAAAAGAAGATGTGGTTTTGTGAGGAATTGCCTCTGTACAAACTATTATTACCCATTCAGCAATGAATTTTTCTTGTGCGGAAGTGTCCCTGCTTTTCGATTTGTGCACAAGTGCCACTAAATCTGGAAAAATTACTAAGAGAAGCCATTAGCGTGAAGCAAAGATAAACTCTCAGTAGTATTTTCTGTTAGGGATTATTCTTGTGTTTTTTCACTACCCTTAGCTCAACTGTGATTTTGAGTTAACCGTGGATGTCGGTTATCTCAACGGAACCGTGGACGTACAGTTCTAGACAGTCAAAGAGATTTTACTATAATTAAAAATCTCGCTTATTGCAGTTATTTTCAAGATTTTGACTTGTGTTTTCGTGACAACTTTTTTTTTCAGTTCCGTAAACAATAATATTTTAATAAATACATCTGAAATAAAAGTGGTAATTCTTGATAGCGGATCTTCAGATGTGCATTTTCATAATGATAAATTCCAATCAAATTTCTAATAAATGGAGATCAATGTATTTAGATGCAAAAGGTAGTTTCTTTGTAAATAAATCTCATTTGTTTATTATCTTTTACTGTCTAGCCCAAGTACTTATAAAATAATATCACATCACTTCAGATATGAAAATCAATACTGAGACAAATCCATTCAACAACGCTTCGAAAGGGATGAGAAGAAAAGTATAAATATTTTATTTTATGGTCAAGTATTTCTTGAGTTTGAAACATTCCTTATGGACATCAGTATCGTAAAAATAATACTCGGTATCGTAAACATCTAGATTATTGTGAAATGTGTATTTAACATTTCTTGAAAATCGTACCGTAGTTTCAGAGGAATGCAACAGAATATTACCCACCCCTCCCGAAAAAAAATCCCGAAAAGGAAATCGTAAAATTTGTGCAATTTAAGACGAATATTTTATGTAATAATAAAGATTTGAAGGCCAGTTAAGGTTCTGAAAATTTTAAGTAGATTAATATGTTTTATCTCCGTAGACTATCGATAGCCCTGGTGTTCCTGAAAAAAGTTTTAAGGTTATTATCCTTTTTTAGATACTTAAAAATACGGTTAACTCCCGAAAATCCAGTTTGCAGATTAATCGGACTCTACCTTAAAAAACTATATTTATTGTTGGACAACGGAAGCGTTACGATCACGAACCGTTAACATAAAACTAAACTGTCCGTGCAAAGTAAAAAAAAAAAAAAAAAAAAAAAAAAAAAACTTAAAGCTTTCAGATTTTATATTACGCCCAAAGGGGCGTTTTTTTTAACGTTTTGTGTGTTTCCTTTATTTATTAATTATCATGTTCTTCGCACTTAAAACACATAAAATTCAATTCAACTGCAGTCTCACAAAATAATTTAAAAAGAGCATATCTTTAGAATTTCTGATACACAGTCTCGCGCCCTGGAGATAAAAATGTTTTTTTTCTTTCCCTGTACAGTTTTGCCATTGCTCGCTTTCAAATAGTTCAGTTTGTTAATCAAAAATTCTTTAAAGTTTTACAAAATTTTAAAATAGATAATAAAACAAATTTGAAATTTAAAATTCGGTTAATCTGGAGTTGACTGTAAAAGGAAATATAGTAAAAGACCAGTTATCTGGATTCTAATTATCCGTATCATTGCCAAAAATAGTTATTTTAAGTTTTGAAGAATCTGCCGTCCGAAATTACCCAATTAGTTCGGATAAACGGCTTTCTATTATACACGAAATAAGAACATCAGATAAACTGCATTAACACTATTTCTGAAATGGGAAACTTATGGAAGTGACTACATGTGAGCTTCCGTGCTCGTTCCGACTTCAAACGTCGATTAGGCGTCCATTAATTAATTGCTGCAAAAACCATTCTAGTTCGTCACGTGATTACTTTTGCGGATGGACGCGAAAAAGTTCTAGACTGAATGAATTCATTGTCTTCATTCGCTTATCTTTTATAGTATGAAGAGCATGTAGAACAGTCACTAATATCATTGGGGGGGGGAGCAGAGAAAAGAGGAAAAGGAAGGGGAGGAGGAATAGAAGAGTGCTTATCGTGCTGGTCAGTTCTATTACATCGATTAATCGATTGCATAGAAATCGAGTTTTGCTTCCTAAAATATGCTTTTTCTCCTCCCACCTTCCCCTTTGCTTCCCCATATTTTTTTTTCCTTCTCAGAATTCCTTTTTCCATATTTTTTAATAATTATTAACTATAATAACAAAAGGAGGAAGAAATCGATTCTGAATTTTTTAAAAAATATTTAAAGTTATTGAATCGTATTCCTGTTTTCAAATATGTTTT
Organism: Stegodyphus mimosarum; assembly: GCA_000611955.2. Taxonomy (NCBI): domain Eukaryota; kingdom Metazoa; phylum Arthropoda; class Arachnida; order Araneae; family Eresidae; genus Stegodyphus; species Stegodyphus mimosarum. The sequence continues at coordinate 857,348 of KK116877.1, read as the reverse complement.
CGGATGATTATTGTGTAGTTGCATAAAAGTAGCGAAATTTATATAAAAAAAAAATGCATGTTTTTTTCCTGGGTGAAAATAACATAGTGTTTAATATTTTTTTCAGAAACTTTTTCGTTTGTTCTGCTTTTGACAATTGGTTTTAAATCTGAAATTTTCATGAAATTCGAGCATCCAAACTGAATTTCTAAAGCACACACGTAGTTTTCTTTTTAGTAGCAATTTTAGATTTCTTTTCCCTTACTTCTTTTTTTTTGTGTGTGTGTGTGTGCTTAATAAAAGAGTTGCAAATTATTTTCCTTCACTGGTATTTGCATTTGTTGTAGTTTACTTCTACTATATATTTCTTTAGTTTTCTCCTTTCTTAATACTTTATATAAGTTACTATGATATATTCTTTTCTGATGTAATAACATCTTAACTTGAAAAAATATCATTATATTTATTTTGTTTTACAATACCAAATTTTTTGGTGATCTTCCTTCCGATTTGAAATAATTGTCTAATTGAAATTTTTCAATAAACTTGTTCCTGGTTTGTTGTTTCTTACTTGTAAATAGTGAATACATGTCGTCCTCCAAAATTTCTTTTTAATTACTGAGAATTTTCACATTTTACCCGAGTTTATAATATAAACAATTTTTTATTATTATCTAGGTATATGTTCCAGTCTGAATTTCCAGAAACTGGTTAAATAGCATTCCCTCACCCTCTCCCTCCCAAATAAAAAACGTCTTCTAT
>KK116877.1:832338-856592 GCA_000611955.2 Stegodyphus mimosarum | reverse complement strand
CCTACAGAAGTTATTCTAAAGTATTCTTCTTGTTATTGTACTGTTGCGCAGTTAGATTGTTTTGAATCATAATACATAAATTGTACAAATAAAATAACTCTGATATCAGCGAGAATGTTAATATTTGTAATTTTTTCACCGATTGTTTGCCCTTGGTAAAATATTTCTGTTAAATTATGCTTTCGAATGATCCTTGTGCAAAGTGAGAGCTAAGAATTTGTTGCAAAAAGTCTTATTTAAGCCGAATTTAAAATCATGCTATAAACTCAGCTCGAAGTTGAATCTCGAAGTTAATAATCGGTCGATTTCGAAATGCTGAGATATCTCCGTGTTAGCAACTTATCAGACCAGCTGAGTCAGGTCTTCATTCATTTGAAAAACAGGCCAGAAAGATATTTCGAGGGTTAAAAAAATATGCTTTAGCAATGGTATGGACAGAATTGAAGATGGTTAGATCTACGAGGTGGATGCCCACGATATTGATGATGAAATAGAGTTCGGATGGCATTTATACGAACTTAGCAATAGTAAAGAGCGACTACCGAGAATTCCTAGAAATTCCGAATGGAATACGGATAGTAAGAAGTTTGTTTAATGTACTATATTAGGATTCAAAAATTTTTTTTCCTGTTATATTTGGTTACTTCAATTATTAATATTTTTCGACAATTCATTTTTAAGATCGAATTATTGAAAGTTATTTTGAACACATATATGAAGCGACTCGCCAAACTTCAGTGCAAAAAAGTGTGCCAAAAATTCTTGGCTTATACACAGAAATATACTTTAGTTATATAAACTCACGCTTTGCAAAATTTTTCGTCTGCTTGATTCGAGAGCGAGTGAAATTGATGACAACGATTGACGCTGTTACGTCATGCCTTTAATATATCATTAATCCTCAGCACTGCGCTTTGTGTAATCTGCCGCTTAGAGCAATAGGATCCATCGATGCTGTCTTGGACTTAAACCTATGTGTAGGATCAATAATATCTTGTAAAAATTTTAAGTAGATAATTATTCATTTGACAGACTCAAAATCTGATCTACCTAAGCCCCGTGGTTAGGGTCAAGGACCTGTCATCAATAATTATTTGTTAGGTTTCTGCTAGTCAGCATGGTGATTAGTGAAGCCGGCTGCCATATTATTGGGTCCCGGTTCGAGTGGTGGAGAAGACGAAAGTATTTGTAAATATGTAATGTCTTTGCAACTTGGGAGCATTTTTCAATGCGAAATTTCCCTCAAGAAGTCGGTGACAGGAGAAGAGGAGGTGCGAAACCCTTAGATTCCTAACTCTGTGATGTTCTTGCTCGACAGGAATTGGGATAGATTCTGAACAAACTTATGCTGCCACTTACGAAATGCTCGAAGCTAAGCCAGTGATGGATGCTGCATTCCACCTCACAATGATGAATTCATGGATTTTATCTGGATCTGCTTTAGATGAACTTCAAAAATGCTATATAAGATTCTGCTTTTGTTGATTTCGAATTATTTTCAGCTGAAGCTGTTTCTCATACTCTATGTCTACTGAATTTTTAATAAATATTTCACTTTATTTTAAATTTATTATTTTAGTACGGTGTATAAAAGCGCAGACTCATTAATACGTCTTCCAGAGAGTTCAGACTACAGAAGACTTATTGATAAATATACGTAGACAAGTTTTACGAATTCAACATTGTATTAATAATATAGAAGACTTTTGTCGAGATAAGTTTGGATATCCATGATAAGGCTTAAAGATATAAGAGCAGATTTAAAATTGCAAAGAAGAAGGATAGAAGAAACTTATTAATTAAAATCGAAAACTGTTATATTGCCAAAAATAATTTAAAGATTACAAATCAATATAGTAAGATCAACGATGTGGGCAGTGTGGGATAAAACCGAGTATAATGAACCGATAAAAGATTGGTAAGCCCCCCCCCGAAAAAAAAAGGTTTGTTTTGTTGTTTAATCTAAATCTGTCCCTCATCTGCCCATCCGAGTCATGTGTTTTAATAACTTTTTTGATAATTATGCCAAAGAACTTCCTCGTTAATGTTCTTTGCAGAAACGTAAACCAATATTTTCAACTCGGGAGTAATCAGAAAAACAAAATCAAAGAACTTCCTTCTTAAAAATTCTTTGCTTTTACCTTCCTGAATAGTTTTCAGTTGGAAAATGTATTAACTGGTTTGGATAGTTTCATCTTGCAGACAGGAACATCTCTTAGTTTATGGTGTTTTGCACTGGATTAAAACTTTCATAAATATATTGGAGATTAAAAGCGGATCTTTCCAATATTGTTTTCCACGCTTCGGTGGTTATTTTCTTAACAGATATAAGTCTTTGAAAAACTTATTATCTTTTTCTGGCGCTTAATAGATGAAGTTAAATATTGTGCAGTTCCTTACCAATTTTGTTAGACAAAAGTTTTCTCACTTGCCAGAATGCATAATCTCGGCCTTGAGCTTCACGATTTTTCTTTCTCAATTTTTCTAATGTGTGTAGAATAAAGTTTATCTACTGCTCAGAATTCCGTCTATTGTTAAGTTACTGCTCAATGGTTGTAAAATGAATAAAGTTGTTAAAAATAATTGGGTTAGGAAAACTTGCGATAATCTAGTGTTTTTAGCTTGTATTTTAATCCATAAACGAAAAAAGGTTTTACTCTAAACACACTGGAACATATGACTTATTCTCTATCTAAGTTCTTTTTCTGTATTAAACTCACCTGAATAAAGGCGAATGAAGCATAGTTAATCCTGTCGTGGAGATAATTTTCCTAAGACAGTCACCTCTCAAATACTGCCAGTATTTCTCATAATATAAATGAAACATTGACATTGAACGTCACCTCTCTAATACAAACAACTCCGGGGGGGGACGTTATCTGTTACCATAAGTGATGGTTATGCATTGTATGTAAGAAGTTTCCATGCTTTTTCTCCCCTGAAATTTGTACAAAATGTTCAAGAAAATGTGTTTTTATTGACGTTGTAGAGGAACTGATAATAAACAAGGTTTCTGAAAATATAACCGTTACTTCTGTTTTATTCAATTTTTTTTGTAAAAGGGACAGACGTTCGGAATTTTATTACGTATATTATTTTTTGTTCCATGTATCTTAAGTACAGTCAAACGAAATGTATTATTTTCTATTCGCTCTAATTCTGCAACTAATTGCAGGTTATTTTCGGAAGATAGGTGAGAAAAGTGAACTGCGGTTTTTATTGAAAAACTGCGTTTTTCCACCTTCGTAAATTCGAAAAATCCTCACTGGAAGCCTCATATGTTTAAAAGTATTTTTTAAAGCGAAATCTATGTAACTTCTAGGCCCGCAGGTCCGAAGCATCTTTCATTTTATGGAAGCTTTCAGTGTTAATTCTTAATAACATGCTTCTTCCATCATAAAAACAAGGAAAGTAATGTTAGTATCTCAAAAACTACTCTTTGCGTATAGTTTCTGTTTACCTTAATCGGACCTTGCTTTTATGTGTATGCAGTTTGTCTAATATATAAGCATGCGTACTGATGTTGAAAACAGTTTTTAAGGTTTGATATTTTCTTTTTATCTGTACTGTCACTTCTACTTTCATCGGCGCCCACCAGTTGACTTATGTAACAATAGAGTTCTTGAAGTTAAGAGCGCCTTTGGCAGCTACCGCTACCCTTCGTATTGTTTACCCTTCAATTTACTGACTTTAGTGTTTTGCTAGCTGTGCTTGCTCGCGTGATTAGAAAGCCTAGCCAAAGCTCTCAGTAAGACCTTGCGGTAAGAGTTACGTGCTCTTTAAAATTGCTTAAATTTTACTTTGACACTTTTGCTTTAATTAAATCCTACAAAGCGCGGCGATTTGTTTTCTAGTGTACAGTCTGTGTAATTTGGGGTGCTAAATTTCTGATTATGAGTTCTATTTTAAACCTTCTGAATTCGTATTTATTTCTTTGGAAGAACTAAGAAGGGGGGATAAGTCGCCTGACTCTCTACTCAGAGCCAGAGTTTAACTTCAAAATACTTTAATTCCGTATAAATTGCATTCTGTAATTTAGCTGAAATTAATTCACTTAATCTTATTCTCCAATTTAGTTGAAAATAAATACAAAACTCCGCCCAAATAGAAGCGAATAGGTGAAGATAATATCGGCATATGCAAGAATAGGCATATGCAGTGTCGGATACAGTCAATTCTTTGGGAAGAAAGAAAAAGGGAGGGGAAAAATTATTTAAAAAGTATCTCGACGAAAGGCCCCTTTCTTTTAAAGAGCTACGCGTCCTCATCAAATAAAACGCCTTTCCATAAGCGGAGTGCTTCTAGCAGGATGACCTTTTTCCCAGCCTTGACTTTTTTGGAGTCGAACAGAAAAATTTCTCTGGGGAAAACGATCTTTACAAAACGTTCCTTCTTAATTGCTTTTCCTAATAAAAGCCTTTTATGCAACAAAGATGAAAATTGGTTTCTATGATTTATGAGTTAGCGTTGGGTCATAAGAGTGAATTTTGAAGTCTTGTCTAATTTATGATTGGCGCGAAATTAAGTGAGTTTTGATAACACGTGCGGTGTCTATTTTAAGCTCAATTTCCTCTGGAGAACCTTTACTTTGTTATGTTTTTTTTATTATTTTTTTAATGCTTAAGTGTGGCCTATTCTTATATGAAAGAATGGTTATGTTTAATTAAAAGAATGAAACGGTTTATTTAATGTGTGTAATTGAGTGCAATTAAATTAACGATATTTTTGCTCTATTTAAATTTTAGTTTATGGTGTTTCATAATTTTTGGCATCGTAATTACATTAGCTGTCGTAGAAATACTTTTAGTTATTATTTAAGTTCATCCTTTTATTATTTTAATAATTTGCTGTTCAGTGATGTAGCAGATAACTGCTAGATTTGGTACTCAGCCTTTAAAATCATGTCATGTTTTTCCTCACTGAACAGCTGATTCTTGAAATATGATTAACTATTATCTACAGGGTTTTTTTAGTGAAATAATTTGTTCAAAGTCGTATTTCACTGTAACAAGTGGAATGTATGACAAATTAAGTGTACAACTTAATTTTGTATTCGTAAGAAAAGTATGACAGGCGACTTTTATTTTTAGAAAATATTCCAACTGGTAATATTTTTTTGCTTAGTTAGTGGGTTTACATATGATTTTGTTTGGTCATTAGGAGATTGTCTAACTAAACCATGCTTCCCAAGCTTCTTAGACTTCTTACCTAGATGCATGCATATATAGTTGCGATTTATAGTGAACAATTATATGCTTATAGTTGCAATTATGGCTACTCAATGCATACTATTGCTTTGAAGGAAAGAAAATAATGTAATAAGGAAGTAATAATTAATAAATGTCTGTAACTATTAATATTTGTTTCATAATTATAAAATTTATTTATAATTACAATGCAAATATGTTACGCATATTAAAGATTACCTAAACACTTTTCGCAATTCACATTTTTCTAAGCAGTAATTTAGTTGTTGTTATTGTTACTAATGCTGACTTGTCTGACGTATAGTCAGCCCAAGCCCACGAAATTCCTCGTGGCAAGGAGCGCAAAATTACGCCTGCCGTTGGCAACAGCCTTGAGCGCCATACAAGTTGTAGAGACATTAGGTTTTTACGAAGCAGGAGACATGAAAAATGAGCAACGCCTTCGCCGGGAATCGAACCACGGACCTCTCGGTTACGCGTCGAGCATGCAGACCAATAACAATAACCACGAAGGCATGCGAAGAAGGCGGGAGAAATACCTTATATACTCCCCCTTTTAAAGGGCGATTGGGGTTTTTTGGGGGACCCAATCGCCGCTGTGGTGGAGAATCATCATCCACCACCTTTTTAGTTCGGGCGCCAGTGTAGAGACATTAGGTTTTTACGAAGCAGGAGACATGAAAAATGAGCAACGCCTTCGCCGGGAATCGAACCACGGACCTCTCGGTTACGCGTCGAGCATGCAGACCACTACACCACGAAGGCATGCGAAGAAGGCGGGAGAAATACCTTATAAAGTGACAGTGCGATTTAGCTCAGTTCTGCCCCCAAATGTGATGGAGAGAACCCTCGGGGGACGGGTCCGAGGATCTCCCACTCGATCAACCTACCATCAACCTCTCGAGAGGACTTTTGGCCATTTTTTAAGTGCCTTCATGCCGCACGGAAACTATACATTTACAAACATCCATGCTTTCTGCGGGCCTTTGAACCCGGGCCCTTCGGCACGGCAGTCAGCGACGCTAACTACTATACAAGTTTAGCGGCTAGTGATTTAGTTGTAACCATCTGTGCGAGCCTGCAGCGAGTAAGCGGTAAAACCACTGAACCCTGGTAGTTCGACTCGGGTTGAAATTCTCGCAAATAAGGTGACTGAATAGAGGTTTGTGTAGTTATTACCATGTATAACATGACTACGAGCCATTTTTCCTGGAAAACCCTTCATTAGGTATCCCTTCCCTTAGTCCTCAGGTAGGTTGCCGTAATCTAATGTAAAATATCCGATCAACCATGCTGTTACAAGACGTCAAGTTTAGACCGAGAGGGATGCAGTAATGCATTCTTTCAACGCTTCTTGTAACAATTAATTTGAAATTCAAATTTGGAAGAGTTTCCCTCTTTCTCTCTCTCTCTCTCTATATATATATATATATATGGGTTTGGCAAATAATGTGTAATTTAATTTGTTTTCCCCTCATTTTTTTCCTTGAATATTAATTCCTGAATTGTACATTGCATAGCTCAAAAACAGGCTAATTTTCTTTTGCATTTCTTGAGACACCAATTACTTGATGAAGATACCTCGGAAAATGTAAAATCCATTTGTTTTATTTTAATTAAAAACATTTAAAAAAATTTTTTGTTTACATTTTTTAAAGTGATTACATAATCGAATTGCATTTTTTTTTTTGTCCTCTTGCCTGCAACTTTGGTTTATGTGGTATTTTTTTAAATTGCTATCGGTTTTGATTTTGATTTTAATTTAAATTTAACACAGGATTATTTAAGGTTATCCACTTTTGCCAAATTTGCACAATGATTATTTGCAATGTTTTGTACTAATTTTCTGTTGGTTCTCTCTCTCTCTCTATTATATATATATAAATCAACGTAACTTTAAAATTCAGTACGTGTTTGAAATCAGAACACACTTTCTGAAATCAGTATTGTACTGATTAAATTTTATCAGTTTACCTCAGACAGTTATTCAAATGACGCTGTTAAAATTGATGTAAAAAAGTGATCTCATAAATAGTCGACATGGACTTTCCGATAGGGGTCGATATGTTACAGAGAGGTGTCGACTGGGGATTGACGGAAAGTAAATTAAAAATGATTAATGTAATAAGTAAAACGATTTAACGATATAAATTTAAAATTGATGCAAGATATGGCTTCGTGAATACCTCTTTAAATAATCACACCATAAAAGCAAGAAGAAACTGAGAATTCAGGATAGCAACAGTGCACGACAAATATAAATAGCTGTAAATAATTCAAGGAAAATGCAGATATTAGGAAAATCCTCCTAAACGCACGAGAAGTATCATAAATTAGTTGTTTACTACCTAACTAAACCTCAGTCGGCTAACTTATTAAACCGTAGTATCTCAGAATTTGCAAAATAAAATATTTATATGGTGTTGCATATATATTTATATGGTGTTGCAATATTTTATTTTGCACGAGGTTCTGAAACTTCGTGAAAAACTAGTGCTAGAGCTCCGAAAATGCGTTTTCCTGAAACTTCCAGAAAGTCGTCAGATTGGAGAGATATTTGGAAATGTCGCTAAGGCCAGTCAAAAGCGTTTCTGTCCTTATCTTCACTTGCTAGTTAAGTTACTTTAACAATTTAAATGTTTTGGATTCTGAATCACAAGATCTACAGTTCTGTACAACAAATAAGCAGTTACATAAGCAGCTCATGATCACAATTTTAATTATACAGAAATAAATATATAGAATTCCAAGGATATTTAAGACTGAAACTCACTATTCTTGAACCAAGCATTGTTAATCTTGCCAAGAGTCACGAAGCACACCCGTCACATTGACGGTTTATTTGAATACACATTTTATTATATTGTATATCATAACATATAGATGTATTAAATATATGTGGCCTAAAAATAATAAGTATGTAGTATTAGCATTCTAAAAAATCACATTAACATTTTTTTCATCCTATTATAATTATATAATAGTAAAGAGAAAGAAGTCGATGAAATGTTAAGAAAATGTTAATCGTTTTTTGTTAAAAAAGTTTAATTGTAAGCTCATACCATTTAATTGCTGTAATCTGTTACTTTAAAATAGACATTTCAAGGTCCCAGCGACTCTTCCCTCAGTTACGATTGTATTGTGTGTCGTCTTCACCCAACAGAGGGAATTAGTAAATTAAAGGATTTACCATTTTCCGCAGTCAGGATTTTGAGTCATAGGTTTGAGGAGGAAGGAGTCATTAGAGCCGATTCTAAAGTAGCAGACTATAACTATATGCTCATCGGACAGTGTTCTTTCCATCTGAACTATTTTATATTAATTTCTGGAGCGATTTGAGTGTAATTTTAAATCCGACAAAGACACAATATTTTGAATTAAGAGATCTAATGTGTACATCGCATGACTTCCTTGTACGGAATATTAAATTATACGCATTTTGCATTTCATTTAAACTTATTGAATTGAATTAAATCTGCTTCAGCGATAGCGCATAAACCACAATAGAATAAATGCTTTCTGTAAAATTCACTATATTTGTTTACCATAGCGATACTGGCGCTAGGTTCACTTAACAACGTTACATCTCATTCATTTTATAACTCAGAATGCACAAAAAGTTATATCATCTGAAGAATTTTCAAATCGTTGCCACATGTTCTATTAATATACTATAATAAATATAAAACGATATGTAAAAGAAAAAAAAGCAGTTTTTCACAGACAATTCAGTATTTCTAATTCAATTAATTTAGTTCTTACTTCGCGACTAGGCAAAAATACATAAAATCTCAAAATATCTGTATTAAAAATTACGAAGTAAATATTAAGCACTTATTTCCTCGAATAAATTCCAGAATGGATTGATCATGATTTAATTCACAATAATAAAAGAAGGCGTTATCTTTGTTGTTGCAAAGCGTAGTTTCTCTAGATTGGCAACAAATCCACTATTCTGCTAAGTTTCAAATGTAAACAGGTATGGTTGCTATATGGTAAAATCATTAGGCTTAACTGCACTGGAACAACTTTTAAATTGTTGATAATTCTACAAATATTGAATGCAGATTTACTAAAGGCATAAAAATCTTAACCGGAAGGTAAGAACAACATAATTCAATCATTTGTAAAGCAAAAAATGCGCAATTTACCAACATATAAAAATAAATGTGAGCTCACTGAGCCATATATATACTTTTGGTGCGGCTGATTGCAACCAAAAAGGGAGGTGCACATTTACATGTTATAGTAGTCCTATATATAAAATTTCAACGTTCTGAGGCTACTTATTTTTGAGTTATGCAAGATACACACGTACGTACGGACAGACGCCACGAAAAAGTCTCTTCAGAATCCATTTTAAATCAGTTTTATAATTTTTTTGGGGAAAAAGAGACCTTTATTCTGGCCTTACGTACAGATTTCATGCAAAAACATCGTTAAATTGCATTCGATAGCTGCCAAAATGGTTATTAAACTTTGAAATATGATACCCGAAATTTTTCGTGATTACAATACTTCCTTTTTACTTCGTACAAGGAAGTAAAAAGTTGGGATTGGTTATTAATTCAAATCAGACTTTCTAGTTTCATCAAAAATAGGAATTTTAAGGTGATAGAGCTAAGAAAACATGTTTCATAACATTTGAAGTAATTTCAGTTATAATTGATTAAGTTCGATATAGTGAACAATCCCGTATCTTCATCTGTTGTTACTCGCTAATTAAGCTGCACTTGAAAAGATATGCAGTATAATGCTGCAATTCGCAATTTCTGAAAAACTTCTGTTTTCTTACTTTTTACCATCAATACATTGTCATTTTTACGTCAGTTGCAGAAGACATTGCAAGCGCCAGTTTAGTAATTGCCATGAGAATGCGTTATTTTCTTCATATTTTCAGCACTGCGCTGCATAGAAACCGCTATCTGTCATTGAGATTTTGCCTATATTTCATTTGAGCTTCGAACTCTGCTGTTGGCAGTTGAGAGAAATTTGATTTACTTTTATGGTAATTTCTTTCCTTTCAAAATGATTCTTCTTTGCGCTAGATGTTGTTAAAAACTTATTTTATCAAAAAGTGGTGGATGAAACTCACTAATCACTTTCATAATTAGCTTTCGACTTCTTAGATTTAACTAATGCTTGTTGTATAGGAAAAATGGATATTAATTTTAAGGATAATTTTAAAAAGAAATATCGTGAGATGGAATTTGGATATTGCTACATTTTACTTCGCTAAGGTGCAACTACTATGAAAAGATACATAAAAAAAAATAAATGATGAGACTTCAGAATTTTGAAATGGTAAAGATTTAAACGTGGACATTATTATTGGCTATAAAAAACGCATGGGGGCAAACAGAGAAAATAATGTGACATTAAATTAACTTTTGTTCGTGGCTGTCTGCTGTACACTTTCGAACCTGCGTTTATTGTTTCGAAATCGAGTCTTTGTATCAGCATCGCTTTTAGTTAGACTTCTCTAAGAAGATGCGGTGAAAGTTATTGATTCACTTGCTTCCGTAATGACAGTAATTACCTTGAAAATTGGCCTTTTCAGGCAACGTCCCCTGGTTAAGGACGTATTGATTGGAGATGGCGTTCAGCTAGGGATCTCTGCACATCCACGTATAACTGTATATGGGTGGGCTTGTAACCGTGGACCAACATTACCATTTACATTGGTCAGGTGCACGTACCTGGTTTGGGAAGTCAGCTTCAGCAATGAGACAAAATGGACCAACATTCTGCTTTCTTACCATCATTATATTAACTAGCTCTTTTCCATCGACATGGGAGATGAAAAACGATGCCTCATTGTCAGCGTGTAGCTATATAAATTTGTTGAAGAAGACTGAACCGCCTAGACCTCAGCCGGAATCCAGTCCGTGTATAGTTTTTATGTAGGTTAGGAAGAATGACACGTCTAATGAAATTAACAGAATCCAATAAAAGAATAAAACTGGCTAATGGATTATTTAAAGCAGAAACATTTTTGGCAATTTTTATCGTATATTCTACCTCGCCTGCAATTAAATTGAAGATGAGCATAAAAATATCTTTGAGAATGAAGGGAAATTAAAAAATAAGGGAAAGAAACAAAACACACAATTCCATCCATGGATAAAAAGCGGAATCAGAAATCAAAACAAATGAAAAATTGACTGTTTGTAGACAGATGAAAAATATCGAGTAGAATTTTAATTGTTAACTAAAGTAGAGAGATTTTTATAGCAGGTATGAAAAATCCCAGGCTAATCAGAATCAACCTTTGAGGAATTTTTTTTAGATAATTTTGACACATGCAAACTGTTTTGAAAATCATTCATGTTGTGCAAAAGATATTTTATTTCTTTCCTTTTTCCGAATATAAAATTCATGTTCTTTGACAGGTTAAATACAAAGGAAAGATCTGTTAGCAGCATGCTTCGATTAGGTTAAGAATTTACTTGTCCTAAATAAAAAAGTTCTCATAAAGGGAATTAAAAGGAGGCTGAATCCTCAAATGTGTGTTAATTTTCAAGAATTGCAGCTCAGTGATAAAATCGCTTTTTTAAACAACCCACTTACTCGGCAGTTTTTATTGCTTAGCTGTGATAATTACCTTAAAATTTAAAATATTTTCAACTGAATATTTGATTGCATTTTATGTTTGTTCTCATGTTATTTTTTAGTTTAAAAGTGTCGCCTCTTGTCGAATCCTTTATTTTTTTTTCCTATGTACTTTTCTGCGTAATAAATGGCGTACAAATAACTAAACATTTCGAAAGAAGCATTTTAGAGATGCTCTTAAATAGATGACCGGTATTTAGGTTGGCTGAAGTATTGAAGTAGCTTACGATAAGGATTTGCTTGCTGCTTAACGTCGACCCACATCTGGAGTGCAACAGATGTCCGGTCTAGCCATACAAATCTTAGTTCCCACGACATAGTTGAGTCTTGATATGTAGTGTTTGTTCAACAGTTGAAATATTTTAACGCTGTTGAGTTTTTTGGAAAAAGAGTATTGTTTAACTTTGTGTATTTTTTGTTTATTTATTATTAATTTTTATTTCAAAAAGAGCTTTGTGTGAGTGATTAACTCTGTTTTATTTATTCATTATAATTGTTTTTTGATGATGTTGCCTAATTTTTGAAAAGGAGTATTCACTTAGCACTGTCATCTTTGGGTTGAAATGTTTTTCTAATACTACCATTCGTTAAAAATGATACCACATTTCAGTATTGTCAATTTAAAATTCCTTAAATGTTTATTTTTCATCCAGTAAAATACCTATGGAGAGAACTATTTACAGTGTACTGGCATTGTAACTGTTACAAAAGCTATGATTCTAGGTGTCAAGGGTGACTTGAGCGCTAACCTCCTTAGAAGTGTTGAGTTGTTCATAACAGGTTCAGTACGAAGTTTTGTTTCCAATGTGGCCAGTGTATGTTAAGCTAAATTCCTTACATCTGCGGTGTCGTCTGCATACCCATGTGATTGCGAACAATAGAAAAAATGAATAATAATTTCTCTCTTAATACTTCTGTACTTATTTGGACTTCTAGAGCATGGGTATCCCGGATGATTGTGAATCAGTGCAAATCAAAAACTTTATTTTAACAATTTCAAATGAATTATTTATATTTTTTGGAGTAAAATTATGTGACATTTAGTTATCAAAATATTTTTATAGATGTTTATTTTAAAAAGTTTTTTAAGTTTATTATACACATATATGTAGCATTTGTGTTGTTTTCTGCAAACTCTTGAAATAGTTTTGATGGAAATGAATTTCCTTTTCCCAAGACATCGTTTATTTATTTCATCGATACTGCTTTTCTTTGGGAAGGGGAGGATTTTTTGTTCTAATTGTTTATTTTACAATATTTTCTTTGAATTTTTTCATCACATTAAATTTCCCCTTTAGAATGCCTGTTTGAAAAGTAAATGTGTTACTGTACTGGATAACAACGCATCATGGTATAACATTTAAAAGTCAAAATTTAAAATAATCTATTATTTATCTATTATTATCGTTATTTAAAAAGTATTTACTGAACTTCATTTCAACGTATGTAGACCATTTAATTGCAAAAGTTTGATATGACAGTTATATAAATTTAAAATTTCTGTAAAAACTGTATTGTTCATCTAAGTCGAAAGTTCAAACTACACTTTAGAACGTAATATGAAAAATTTATTCTTTATTCTGATTTTCAAAAATAATTTTTTAACATTATTGTATGATTGAGTGACTTGGATGAGTTCAGTCATTCAGACGCCGCCCCAGAACTGCGATCAATTCTTCAATAGAAAAATATTAGAAATTTTTTTTCTTATTAATCATTAACATCGTACATCCGTGTGAGCAATTTTGGAAAATGTAGAACTAATTGTTGTCTTTTATGTGAAGCTGTCTTACATTTTGTTGATATGGTATTAATTTCGTCCTTTCCTTAATATCAAGGAATATAATTAAATATGAAGTTTAATATTTTCGGGTTTACCTTAAAAAATAATTGGAGTAATTTATGACTCGGAATAAAAATTTGTCCTGTGAATTAAGTATTCTTCTACTTTCACACTCGTGTTGTTATAATGAGTAAACGTTTTTAAATAATTAATTTTTTTAATGTTATTAATGTTTTTTATGTTAATTAACACTTGCAAATATAAAAAGAAATTTTTTCGCATGTTTTCGTACTGATTCGTTTTTTCCCCCAGTGGCGTGCACTTGCCTATAACGGCATTGGCCACTACTAAGGCCAGAAGTGGTGGCCATTTTGCTATGAAGGGACCTGATAGGCAGCCACCGTTACCTTCTACGAAGGGACAGACAATTTTATATCCATGCTTACTCCGGGATTCGAACTTGGACCCTTTGGTATCGCAATCAGGCTCCCGTAACCACTATACCGTCTGACAGAATGTATCGATTCTGTAATCTAAGGTTTATTTTGCATTCAATTCTGTGTATCCAAAATCTAAGACACTGCAATTCGAAATGTTTCAGATTAATTGCGTGTTTCAAAAGTAATCAAAGTTTAAACAATAAGATGGCCTTTTCTTTGTTTAGGAATAATTGCAAACGATGCGGAGATACGTTAATTAGACGGTCTTGTTTTCTTTACTGAAATTGCTCTAAAAAATGTGTAAGCACCATCTGTATTGTATAATAAGCATTATGTCTAATATAATGTGTGCGCGACTTCACATCTTCAACTAGATGACAACGACGTACAATTTGAGAAGGATTAGAGCATGATAAAATACGCATAACCTACACAATAATTGTACACAAATTAATAAAAATTAGACATAACATAAATAATAACACAAGCTAGAAAACAAAATTATAATAATAGAAAAATATGTAAATTAAATATAAGGAATTACACAAATTTACAATAATAAATCTGCTCATTTAACGTTTGATGGTCTTGCTCACGCATTAATTTCCTGCATTGCTTGCAAAATATTTAAATGAATAAAGCGAATTTCACCATAAAGCAGTACGGCGAATAAACAGATCCAGGCAGGTAGAAATATTCATTTGACTTGCTATTCTAATATATATTGTTAAGGGTCTGTCCGTTTCCTCTGTCTGTTAAATGAAGTTAAAGTACCCATTTCCAGTAAAGCCTTACGACGTTAACTTCTCAACCAAGCTAACACTCAACCCAATGGAACTGTTTCATGCGCAACAAATTCTTTCTCGTTTAATTATTCATTTCCAAAAGAGATAGGGTGGGAGTGGAGGAGTTTTCTTAGCTGCTGAAGACCGCATTTGGGAAATCTCCGAGGAAATTTGCTTAATGGTCCTTCCGGCCTCGTAACATTCTTTTCATTTTTGAGGGCTAAGAAGTTTAGAAGGTTTTCTATCTATTGTTGCATGTCCCATTCAGATTTTTTTCACTTGTTAAGTATAATTTGTTTTAAAAGAATATCTTTTCATATTTTTCTGAGACAAAAGAATTAAATGAGGAGAGCGGAAGAGTTTTGTCAGAACTATAAGAGTTGTAAAGAGCATTTTCAAACAGAGAATTGTTCCTTTGTGCTAGTAGTTTCAGGTATTCTTTCATTAGGGTCACATTATGGAATTTTAATAAGACCCGATGAAGATTTATGTTATTCAAAATATTTTAGTTGTCATTAATTTATATAGAACTTTTCTCCGAAATACACAGTGGCTTGAAAAGAAATTATATAAATGATGTAAAGAAAGTATTATTATCATACATATTAAATTTAAGCGAATGAAATTTACTGGTCACATTTGCCATATAAATTCTTCTTCCTTAACATTTAACTTTTTAACTATAAACCAATAGGAAAACGAATCACAGCAAAGCCCAGACTTCGATGATTGGACGGCATCGATAGTAATTTTAACGTAATGGGAAGTATAAACTGAAAATTCTGGCGAAATGGAGAGCAGAGTGGAAGAAAGTTCCTAGGATGACCATGGCCCATCCTGAGCTGTCGTGCTATTGGAAGACGATAGTAGAAAAGGACATAAATGGAACCCATGACATTTCTTTTTCTTTCTCCCGCCTCTGTTATGGGACCCTAAAAGTATAAAGAAACAATATGATAAAATTAAAAAATACCTATTCATTTTCGAGATAGCTGATATTTTTTAATTACAATTACTACACAGTGTATGCTTGTCGTTTTAAATCTGAATCTCTTTATTTAGTACGGGCTGTTGTGATTTCGGGTCGTGGAGGGTTTTGATTGTTCAAGACGGACCCATCAAGGTTGCAACTAATAAATTATTAATGGTTCCGTCGGATATAGGCCAAAAGAATAATGGGACTTTAGAATACACTGGTGTGCAAAAATTAAGGATGAGACGGTTTTTTCAATATAACTTTGTACAAAAGCTTTCCAAATCAACACATTTAATACCGTAAGATCCCCAATACGTAAGGACATGAGTAATGTAAGCAACACTTACTAAAAGATAAATCAGAGGGATAAAAAGAAGCTTTATTGAAAAAGTAGCATGGAGCGCAATGCGACTGAAGGCCGAAACATCCCTGTGATGGGTGTCCAGCAAGAAACATCCGGTCTTTAATAGGGGATATGATCTCCCCTGACTGCTAGGCAGGTTTCACATCATTTGTGCATGCTGGATATGTGGTTGTTAATGAGCTGTTGAGACACTGCTGCTCGTTCCTCTTGTAGCACCAATCGCAGTTTCGGAATCGTTACTGGCGATAAGTTACGTGCTGCCACGGGTCTCCCTAGTAAGTTCCGTACATGCTTGACGGGATTTAGATCCAGAGACCTTGCCGACCAATCCATGTGTTCAATATCTTCACTCTCCAACAGCTCTTCGACAGTAACTGTGCGATGAGGTGGAGCGTTGTCGTCCATGAAGAGGAACTGAGGACCCATAGCCCTTGTGAAAAGACGCATGTAAGGAAGAAGAACCTCGTTACAATAGCAGTCCCAGGTGACGAACCTCCTTGGGAGATATGAAGGTCGGTCCGGCTACCAAGCATTATGTCTGCTCGAACGAGAACTCCGCGACCTCCAAAACAGTCCCTTTTGATGATGTTGAAGGGGTTATTGCGTGTTCCCCGCTCTGTCCAGATGTGTATGTGTCTAGAATCGCAACTCAGACTAAATCTGCTCTCATCTGTAAAGAGTACTCGTCCCCATTCATTGTCTCTCCAATTCCGGTGTTCCCGGTACCACAGAGAACGAATTCTCCGATGGGCAGGCGTTAGAGGTACATACCGTACAGGGCGTCGTGCAAACAGACCACCACCGTGCAGTCTTCTGGCCACGGTAAAACGCGATATCGGTCGTCCAGTCGCCTGTGTCGTGTGTCTAGCGATTTCTCCAGCTGTCTGCCGCCTGTTTCTTCTGGCCTGTAAGGCAATATACCGGTCATCTGCGGGTGGGGTTCCTCGTGGACGACCACTACTAAACCCCCGGATAGCGGTTCCTGTAGTCTGAAATTGTCTCCAAAGTCGTGAAACGATGCTGTGAGCAATTTCGAACTTTGCAGCCACACTTGTCACACTGCGGCCTTCCTGCAACTTCCCAATGATTCGACCTCGGATCTTCCCAATGATTCGACCTCGCCATCCAGATGTCGTCTAACAGATTGATTATTCGCCATTTCTCGCTGAGGCAGCAACTCGGTGTGATTTTAACTGCTATACGGCGTGCAATCTCTTTGCCAGAAATACTGATCTTACATCGACAACATGCTTTATATTACTCAGACACTCCCCCATTACGTCTACCTGCATATCTGCGCATGTGCTACCGTACATCACCTTACTTAATCTCCTGATTGGTCTTTCTGTCCGCTCTGCCTCTTCGTTCAGCTAATATGCTAATTTTTCGACTTCGTCCTTAATTTTTGCACACCAGTGTAGGTGTGTATACGGCAAGGATGATAGATTTATTAAGGTATTTATTGCGATATTTTAATATGTAAAAATTTTGTATGATTCTGTGTGTATGTGTCAGAAATAAAAAAAACGTTCTCGTTCTTTCTTGAGTTTCGTGGATTGATTGACTTTCATTTTGTGATCACTTTGGGTTTAAATAATCGGTGAAAAATATTGTAGTGGAATGACATCAAATAACTACTTGGCTCTTTAGTAGGCCATGTGAAAAATATCCCAGTTACATGGTGCTTCAAAGTTAATACCCGCTGCACAGAGTAATTACTTTGCGCCTTGGTGATAACCATAGAAAATGCAAAACTGGAATCGCTGGATAAGATGGGAAACTGAAATCGCTTCTAATCGGAGGGCATATTTGAATCTTTTGGGTTTCAACGGAATGTGAGGAGTGAATACATCTTCACCTCTGTCATTCCCCTTATTGATAGTGGCCTCTATTTACGTTCGACAGTAGATTTTTCACGGTAAACCTTGCTCCGTTTCACAGCTTTGGCGGGTCGATGTTACTAATAATGTGATGGAGGATCCTTTATTTAAAGTCAGCTTGTGTGACAATATTCTTAGGAGCATCTAAAAATTCTGTCGGGAATGCATAATATCTTCCGTATCCATTACTGAATTAGTGGACAAAAAGCTAACAAAGTTGCTGTGAAGCATATCCTGGATAAGTTTGTTGTGTAATTATAAATTAATATCTATTCGTCGATCGATTATTTGAAGAGTCAAGTTTTGTACTATACTCGTTAATCCCCCTCCAGAAATCAGCATTCGGAACATAGCCATCCAGTCTTCACGGTTTTTCGAAATAGTCGCAAAAATCTGATGCAGCGCTTACTTAAATTCTGCTTTAAATGTTCTACAGAGTGAACAAATACGACGACATCTGACGATTTTAGGAAGAACTGATAGTGGAAACGCAACAACGGTCATACTGTCCTAAGATGAAGATCCTAAATTGAAGATGTGTAGAAATATTAATATATATTTTTTGTAAAAAAGAAGTTATGAATTCCTTGTTTAGCATGCATGACTTCGCTGATAGCGAGAACGCAATAACGGGAATATGAAGCTAAACTTAGTGATGTGTACATAAGATGGGTGTCGTCTGTTTACTGTTCTAATATAAACGTCCCGAGTGTGTACTTCTTTGGGTGATTTCGTGAAATCATGTATAGTTGGTGACCTTCTCCTTGTTTAAAAGTGAAGTGTGTAAAATTTCATCAAGATTGCGGAAAAAGAAAATAAAACAGTGAAAGTGAAAAAAAATTATAAACCATTTGCACGTATTAGAGTTTTTATAGTAATACTGAAAAGCTTAAGAAATGTAAGTATATAATTGATTTTAATGAATCCAGCTATTTTTATAATAAGTGAAATCAATCTGCGTTTATTGCTTTCAAATCACTTAATTTGTTATTAATAACAATAAATTTGACAGACAAATTAAAAATCTTACGCTTTGCTGAACGATAGCACACTCAAAAGTATTTTAATTTGAGCAGTGGAAACGCATTTTTCTAAAATCTGTGAGTTTGTTTATTAAATTCGAAAGGCAAATAAATATATTGCATTCTCTCAAGTGGCAACACACTTCTGTTGTATAGATGAGTTTTCTAAGTAAATTTGAAACATAAATATCTTACGCTTTGCAGAGTGGTAACGCAAAACTTTTAAATTGCTGAATTTTTAATCAACAGTTCGTTAAATTAACTTTGATTAAAATACATGTATATAAAAAAGTGCGGACCTTGTAGGGTAATTTTTGAGAAATTTCATGCAGCCAATGACCTTCCTTTCATTTTAAAGATCAAGTGCGTTAAGTTTTATAAGTAGCGGAATAAAACTATAGATTTGTTTGAAAGACAAACACATGGATACTCTTCTTTAGAGTAGTTGAAGTACTCGGCATTGCCCGGGCTTTACGCAAAGTGAAGAGGATTCATTTAAGGGTTTGAGCTAATATTTCGAAATCCTAAGGATTGGAGAAAAGCTGATAGAGAGCTAATTTGAATTCTGCTGTAAAAGTTCTATACTATTCTGGAAAGTTCTACGCTGCTGTAAAGAGATAACGAACCCGGCGCAATCTAACGGTTTTAGTAAAAATTTATACTTGATTTTTATCGTTAAGTCTTTTTTCGCGAATTAGCCGTTTTCTTCTCCATTTTTGAAATATTCGGGAAAAAAAAATGATAGAAAGTGCGGATAAATTCTGCATTAAATGTTCTAAAATCTTCTGAAAATTTTTATACTCTTCTGAATAGTAAATGGACATCGAACCACGTAACGTTTCTATTAAGAACTGATAGCAGGAACACAACAACGACGACGTGAACCTAAGACGGGTAATGGGATTTCCAAATTGAAACTTGTAGTTAATATTTTTTTGTCAAGAATTTATAATTTTTTTATGAAAAAGAATTATGAATTCTTATTAGCGTATACGACTTTTACTGATAGCGGGAATGCGACAAAGGGGACCTAGGTTTGGTCATGTGTAAGTAAGATGGGCGCCATGCGTGCACCATTCTAATATAATCTCCTTGAATGTGGACCCGTGGAGTGGTTTTTCGAAACATTGTGTAGACAGTAACCCTTCTCTTGTTTTGAAGGTCACGTGCGCAAAATTTCATCAAGATTGGAATAAATACGCGGATGTATATGAATGACACAGAAACAAACAGACAAAATACGATTGGCGACCTCAAAATTAACTATAAAAAGGTAACTAAAACTAAAATTAACCAATCATAGCTTAGAGTACTTTCTGTATGTACTCGGTATAAATACTGCTCACAAATAACTAGGTCATCTTCTTTTCCTAGCTTTCGCCACTGCTAACATATCCCAGCTGCTATGCCCACTTGCCTAAAATGACGTTGTATCCCTCTATCTGTCCATATGAGAATCATTTTAATTGCTTATGATCTAGAAATATTTTATGTACTAAGAAAATGATTTTATATGCTTGAAAATAAAGATTGGTGATTTGTGGAAATCCAGATTTGTTATCTTCATCTGTATGCCTTAGCCATCAGCCATGACGGATATCGAAAGCTGTTAAAAGTTCCAGTGGTGTCTTCGCATTTAAATTCTTACATATATATATATATAATTTTAATGAATCCATTTTGCGTAATTTCACGATTCCAGCCAGTAATTAATAATTACCGAAATCAATCTGCTTTTATTGCTTTTAAATTGCTTAGTTTGTTAATTCGAAACAGAATTTGGAAGAAGATTAAATATTTTACGCTTTGCTGAACAATAACACACTTAAAAATTATTTTAATTTGGGTAGCGGCAACACGTTTCTCTTAAATTTTTTAGCTTGTTTATTAAATTCTAAAGACAAATAAATATTGTGTTTTCGTTAGTTTCTTAGTGAAAACGAACTTCTTCTATGTTGATGAGTTTTCTATTAATTTTAGAACATAAATGTCTTATGTTTTGCAGAGTTGGAACACAAAATTGTTAAGTTTCGGCAGCGTACTGAATTTTTAATCAAAAGTTTGCTGAATTAACGTAAAGTAATGTATGTAAAGAATGTGGACCTCTATGTGTGTGTGTGTGGCGGGGGGTGAGAAATCTTTTGCAGACAGTGACCTTCCTCTTCTTCCAAATGTTAAATGTTCCAGATTTCATAAAGATCGGAATAAAACTGTAGATTTGTATGACAGAGAAACATATGCCATTCTTCTTTATATAGATTAGCAGTTAAGCTTTAGCTAAACCGCATAAAATTGGTAGGAAGTCTCACTTTGAGTTTTCTCTAAGAAACTCAGTTATTTGTACGGAAAAGAGATTGAAGCAAATAGAGAATTTACTTAAGTTGTTGGTTGCTTGTTAGTTATACTGTTAGTGTGTTCCATGATTGTTGCCTGTCCTTACATTTTAGAGCCCTCTTGGGGTAATTAAATAATTTTTATATTAAAGCTGCTGTTAAAATACAGGCAAGCTCTGGATGAAATTCGGCTTTTAATGAAGAATTGCAAATTTCTGAACACGAAAATCTTTATCTGAAGTGTGAGGAAATTTGTTATAAAATCGCTGCACTTTATTGGAAAAAACTCTTAGTTTTATAGATCTACACATTGTACCTGTTTCTGTTTTATTTATTATCGAGAGGTTAACAGATTTTAAGCTTTGTCATTTAACTTTGTTTCAGTTTTGTTGCGTCAGTGTAAACTCATTTTCAAGCATAGTAAGATTAGGATACTATGTCACTCAGAAAACCTTAAAGACAAGGTAATTACTAGGAATAGCTTTTTTATGTGCCATATTGCTCTTAGCGATAAGGTGATACACCAGAATCTAAAATGAGAGAGAATCTTAAGCACATGGCATCCAAATCATCCAAGCCGTTGACGATTGCCACGTTTGATAATGTTTTAATGAGAAAATAATATATTTGACAGTTTTTATCATTGATTCAGGTTTACTGTGGTTTAATGGTCAGAATTTTTTTTTTCAGGATTATCTGAAATCAGATTTTGAGGAGAATAAGATGCATTTTAAATTGTAGATTTACGCTTTCAAAACTACCTGTATAAGAAAAAATTTATAACATTAGTTTGGAATTTCTTTAAATGGATTCCGTAGTCCCCCAAAACTAAAGAGATCTCCAAACGAAGATGTCAGAACTTTTCTATAAGTTAACCATTGTCCACTAAGCGACACACCGTCATAAAATTACCCCGGCATAAAGGTGCCAACATCCATGAAGATCAATTATTAATTAGAAGAAAACCTATGTATAGATGCCAGCACCTGTAGGTACGAAAAATTTTCGTTTGTTTTATTAATCAGCGTAGCAAATTAAATCCTTGCTTTCATAATGGTGCTAGCAGCATTATGGAGGATGGTTTCTTCTAAAAAATTTTAAAAAAGAGTTAAATTTTTTATATTTAAGTTAACAATTTATTTTCTTAAGAGTGCCAGCACCTTTATGCTGCTGCACTGTTAGAAAGATTTAAGTAAATATTGGCCAACTTGAATAAAGATGCCAGCAAGATGCTTCATAACTTTGTATCCTTAGGAAAGTACAACGTTACGAAGGTGTTCTTGTAAAAAATTGATTCTGAGTTTTTTTTATTTTGTTCGGGAATCATAATTAAGGTGTTAGTTTCATCACATATAAAATGTTGCTGATTAATTTATAGCATATACTTCGATTTCTTATGGTGTTTAGTGAAAACATATAAAAATGTTAAAAAAAAGCAACTTAATGACGTTTTAAAATTTCAGTTTGAACCTTATTTTTAAATGTTTTTGATAATTCAGTAGCGTACGAAAACCGGAAAAGTCTTTAAACACGTTGTGAATAACGAAAAGTTCTTTCATGCATTTCCTGCCTTACGCTTCAACTACGTATCCGTTGATATGAACTGCGTTTAAATACGTTAAAGAACGCTAATTAATCTGTCGGAAGTGTATCACACGGCATTTTCTAAATGTGTTTTTTCTTTCTTTAATGCTTCTTTTATTTTGATAACTAAGTTACATTGCCGTATTATTTAAAATATCGAAATTTTTCCTTTGAAGAGTAATTTTATGCGACTTTGTGCTAAGCATAAAACGAGTTCAAAGTCTAATGCAAATTGTTTAGTTCTGACGTAATGATGTTGGATTAAGAACGCTGCACCCCCCCCCAGGGTTACAATCATGCTTAGAGAATTTAGTTAAATTGATCGATTGTTTAAATGTGCTATATATTTGACTGATAATTATTATTTTTCACAGTGTTGGCAGCACATTAATTTACTTCCGATTTTGTTACCCAGATTTCTTTAAAAGTTAATCGTACGTAGGCAAGATTTGCTAATGATGCGAAGTCAAATAATCAGTACTGAAAATAATACAAATAATATAGAATAGCACAATAAGAAACACAAATGCGCATGCGTCGTTCATACTGGTATGCTTATAGCATAAAGTGTTAAAGTGTAATCTGTGCTGGAGGGATTATTTTGCATTTGTATTGCTCTGTAGGTAAATTTAAGAAAATCGAATGTCAGAGTTTGTGTAATTTGAAGAACAGATGCAGAAGGTGTGAAACTGTCTTTCGAATTCATTCTGCAATTTTTTTATACCTTAGTTGCAACATGTTGCATGGTTTTTGAGATATGTGTTTCCTAGTTAATAGTCCTAATGGATGAATCTACATGCTTTGGCAGAGTGCCAGCTAGGATCACGCTATCCGTAATACTAGCTGATACACATAAAAAATCCCATGACTATCTGTTTTTAATTCATGGTTTCCATCAGAGAGTTACTGAAGGCTCATTCTTGTTGCAGATTAATACAATTAAAAATCACTCAAAGGTAAAAATGTCCAACCATCTCGTTTCACTGTAGAATACATTGCACATGTGCTAATAATGAGTATTTATACTCTTTCTGATTATATCTGATGCCTTAGACAGGAAGAATAATGTGAATAATTATCATCTCTGATTAGAAGAAATTAGATTCTAATTCAAGTTTCTTTCTTTAAAAAAAAAATTCGGGATTCAATTTTAAATGTTTCTGGATTACTTCATTCATGTACTTCTAGTAACTTTGTATTGGGAGATAATATACTCTTTATTACTTAGTTAATAAATTATTATTTTGCAGCTATTGCGCAAGTATTAG